>VDFB02372757.1:0-35605 GCA_007258455.2 Sequoia sempervirens | reverse complement strand
GAGTTTCAAGCACTTGGAGATGCTTTGGGGGTAAAGAAAAGCAATTACCTACAACTACTTTCAGACAAAGATCATCTTTTCATGCTTGATGGGATTTATTATGATGCATTAAAAGGGAAAGAGGAGGAGGTTGATGAGCTCACTTATGAGCTTTTTGGTTACCATGGACTCGTTGAAGAGCACTTGAATGGCCCTTCAAGTGTCTAAGTCACGGATTGTTGAGCTTATTGTGGAGTTGAGCTTGGCGCAATCTTCACCATCTACAAATACAATTCAGATTTCTATGGTAGCAATTGGTGATGAGCATACATCCATGGATTGTGGTAATGAGTATGTGGAGGATGTGGCCACATCCATTTCACTTACAAGTGCAGGTGACACAAATGGGATGAGTGCATTGGTTGAGTTTAGCAAGGAGCAGTGTGTTACACCTGGTGTTCTTGAGGATAGTCCCATAACAGGTGATGTGGAGCAGGTTATTGATAGCTCTTGTGGTGAAATAGTGGATTCTCCAAAGAGTTGTGTGACTGATCACTATGCTGCTCCGTCTTCTACTCGAGAGGTATGCAGGGTATCATGTAGTGGGGATATTGGTTTTTATGTTGATTTGTTTCCCTCCCTTGGAAGCAAATCAGAGATTTCATCCCATGTAGCTGCTCTTGATCGACAACTGATTGAGCCACAGAGATGGAGAGATCAGCTGAGGTCATTGAAGAGAAGGTTGATCAAACCTTATCTCGTTTTGATTGCACTCATAAGTATGTTGAGTACCTCCTTTGGACAACAGAGTTTGAGGAGAGACGATATGGGGTCTTGGCTGGTACTCACATTCATGACTTGCGGATTATCAGGAGTGCTTTGGAGGAGATAAGATTAGAATATCTCCATTTGTTTCATGATAGAGAGTATGCTATTGGGTATGCAGAGAAGATTTGCAGAGCATCCACCCAATCAGCCATTCAGGATCAAAGACATGAGCCATCTTCTGATTCGAGTATTGAGAGTGATGAGGAGTGTGTTCCTCATGACTATGACAGTCAACCATTGACACAAGTAGGTGCTTTATTTCTTGACTGTATAGTGAGGAGTGCTCATCATTTCTCCTTTAGTCTGCACACAGATGACTTGATGTTGAGCAGGTGTGGAATGGCTCAGGATTTATATCATCCATTGTGGGATGAAGGGTTACCATCTATAGGAGATGGAACTAGAGACTACAGGTGCCCGATTTAGTTGTTGATAGGGGATTACTTGTAGGATCAGATGTCAGTATTCCATCACGCTGATATGTATTTGATAGAGTTTGCAATTTCTTGGTATCAAAACTTTCCACTGGAGAGATGGTTTCTAGGAGGCTGTGGTGTCAGTAGGCATGATGGCTTGGTTAGTTCTTTCCGAGGTGAAGGGGGAGAGTTATGTCATTTCCTTGACTTGGGAGAACAGCATAGGGATGATTCTCCATCATTCTATGTTCCTGTTGGCATCATTTGTGTTCCCATTGGACAGTCTTGCAGTCTTGGGGGTGTTGTTTCGCTTCATATTGGCAATTTAGAAGGAGCAATTACATATCTTCCAACACCCTTGAGGGATAGTCATCACATCCATAGGTGGTTAGCAGAGGATGGAGAGAGATTTTGTGTTGCAGACACTTTGAGATATTCTTACCTCTTCATGGTTGATGGATGTGAGTGGCGGTTGTGTTGGGATCAAGTGAGGGTGGCCCGGTACATGTCCCCTTCTCGAGCATGATCTTTCAGTTGACCGTTGGCCTATTAGGAACCCGTAGGCTACTCGGAAAGGTAAAATTAAAGGGTTTCATGTTTTGAAGGATGCTCTTGCTCGAGGTTGGTTGATTTAATGGCGGATTCTTTCTGGGTTTTCAGAGAGCTTCGCAGTGGTATGTTTTCTTGGCATTCTGAGCATCTTCAGGAATTTACTATTTTTAGTAAATTCTATTTCTGGCAGTGGTCCTGTTGTTTTCGGCACGATTGGTTTTCCATTTCAGACTGATCAGTTGGCTTACTCATTTTTGGCTTTGGGGCACAATTGGAGAGATAAGTCGAATTATTTTAATTAAGTCATGCTTTAATGTTATATTTTAACATTGACCCCCCCTTGGCCTAGCTACTTCACTTTAAGTTGTTTTTAAAGATGTTCTTTATGGGTGGGCGCTTCATTGAAGGAATTAATTATATTTCTTATAAAAAAGAATTAATCCAAGCATAAGTTGGACGCCAACTTCAAGGAAGAGATAAAGTTTATAATAAGAAGTCAAGTATTGCTTGGGAAAATGGGACGCCACCCATTGGAGAATTAGGGTTTGGTTCAAAAAAGAAGATTAGGGTTTCGAGAAGGGTCAACTGGAAATTATAAAAGGAAGCCATTGGTTCTCATTTGGATTATCTTTTGTCTACAAGAATGTTATGCTGCCGGATTGGCTGTGGGATTAGCGAGGAATGTTGGTTAGAAAAAGGCTCAAACTACTTTTGATAAGTTTAAGAGGATCATGAGCTCTTGTCAGGTTTGGCTATTCAGTTCTCCAAGCCTTCGAACTCTGATGTGATGCATCTGGTGGGAGTTGGAACGTGTTGATGCAAGACAAACACCCCATTGTGTTTGAGAGTAGAAAACTAAGAGGTGTTGAGAGGACATACTCTATCTATGACAAGGAAATGCTTGCCATTATGCATGCATTAGCTAAGTTCAGACAGTATTTGGTGGGAAACAAGTTCGTGGTCAAGACTGATCACAATAGTCTCAAACACTTCATGCATCAGAAGGCTCTGAACGAGAGGCAACAAAAATGGGTGAGTAAGCTTCAAGCTTACGATTTTGACATTGAGTATATCAAGGGGAAAAACAACATTGTGGCTGATGCTCTATCTAGGAGACCCCATTTGAGCTCACTGTGTGAGCTTACTGCTGATTGGAAGGACATGTTGCTTGTTGATTATGCCAAAAATCAGTTTGCAACCAGCATCATTGAGGGTACTTTTCATGACGAAAGGTACAAGGTGATTGAAGGGCTGATACACTACAAGGGTAGAATCTTTTTGGTGGCTGATTCCAAGCTCAAAAAGAAGATTTTGTTGACATTTCATGACATTCCGCTTGCTGGTCATCAAGGGTTCTTCAAGACATATAAGCAGATCCGAGAAAGATTTTCTTGGAAAGGGCTGAAAGGGGAAGTTCAACGTTACATTCAGGAGTGTCCCACTTGTCAAATGAACAAGAATGAGCATACTCTACCTGCTGGTCTGCTGCAACCTCTCCCTATTCCCAATCAAAAATGGGAAAGCATATCGATGGACTTCATCACGGGGTTGCCCAAGGCCCAAGGGAAGGACTGTATCTATGTTGTAGTGGATAGACTAACAAAATTTGCTCACTTCTTTGCCATTACCAGCTCTTTTTCAGCAGCACAAGTGGCAGATCTGTTTTTTCATGAGGTGTTTAGGTTACATGGGTTGCCAAAGAACATTGTGAGTGATAGGGACAGCAAGTTCCTAAGCACTTTTTGGCAAGAGGTTTTTAGAATGAGTGGTACAGTGCTTACTCCAAGCACTAGTTATCATCCTCAAACCGACAAACAAACAAAGATAGTGAACAAGTGGTTGGAAGGCTACTTGAGGAACTATGTTTCAGAACAGCAAAGAGCATGGGTGAAGTGGCTCCACATAGGCGAGTATTGCTATAATTCTTCTTTTCACATGTCAATAAGGATGTCTCCATTCATGGCTCTCTATGGTTTTGAGGCTCCTAGCTTTGCTGATTTGGTGTTTGGTGATAGCAAAGCCCCTCAAGCCAAGGATTTACTGCAGCAGAGTCAAGATATCATGAAATCATTGAAGAACAATCTTCAGATTGCACAGAATCAGCAGAAGATGTATGCTGATCAGAGGCGTGTTGAGCGCTCTTTTGAGGTTGGAGATATGGTTTATCTTCGATTACAGCCTTACAAACAATCTACTCTCAAGAAGAGTGGAGCTGAGAAGCTCAAACCTCGTTTCTATGGGCCATTCAAAGTTATCAGAAGGGTTGGAGCAGTAGCTTATGAGTTGGAGCTACCTTCTGATAGCAGAGTACACAATGTCTTCCACGTGTCTCGCCTCAAGCAGGCACTTGGACACAACGTTGTTGCTTCATCACAGTTACCACCTTTGGATGAAGAGGGACAGTTGGTTTTAATCCTAGAGGAGATTCTTGATTCTAGAGAGCGTTCTTTGAGGAAAAGAACAATCAAAGGATACTTGGTGAAGTGGAAAAATTTGCCTATGGAGGATGCAACTTGGGAGAATGATGAGATTCTGTAGCATCCAGGTTTGCGATTGCTTGAGGACAAGCAATCTTGGGGAGTGCAGACTGTAATGTCCCCTTCTCGAGCATAATCTTTCCAGTTAACAGTTGGCCTATTCCGGAGACCCGTAGGCTACTCGGAAGGTAAAATTAGGGTTTCATGTTTGAAGGATGCTCTTGCTTGAGGTTGGTTGATTTAATGGTAGATTCTTTCTGGGTTTTTAGAGAGCTTCGCTGATGGTATGTTTTCTTGGCATTACAGTATCTTTAGGAATTTACTATTTTTAGTAAATTCTATTTCTACTTGATGGTCTGTTGGTTTCAACTGGTTGGCCATTTCAGGCGTCATTTGGCTTACTCATTTTTGGCTTCGGGGCTCAATTGGAGAGATAAGTCGAATTATTTTAATTAAGTCATGTTTTAATGTTATATTTTAACATTGACTTTCCCCTTGGCCTAGCTACTTCACTTTAAGTTGTTTTAAAAGATGTTCTTTATGGGTGGGCGCCTCATTGAAGGAATTAATTATATTTCTTATTAAAAGATTTAATCCAAGCATAAGTTGGGCGCCAACTTCAAGGAAGAGATAAAGTTTATAATAAAAAGTCAAAGTTTTGCTTGGGAAAGTGGGACGCCATCTATTGGAGAATTAGGGTTTGACTCAAAAAAGAAGATTAGGGTTTCGAGAAGGGTCAACTGGAAATTATAAAAGGAAGCCATTGGTTCTCATTGGGATTATCTTTTGTCTACAGGAATGTTATGCTGCCGGATTGGCTTTGGGATTGCTTCAAGGAATGAAAGCCTCCTAGCTTGGCATTGCTTCTCGCTTGAAAGATAGCAACTAGTGGTGAGATAGTGTAGTTTGAATGTTTTGTAGAGGGATTTGTGCATTGTGGTCAGTGTGTGGTTTTATAGATCAGTTTTATGCATATTAGAGAGATTCAAGAATTTCATTTTCTTCATAGCAGATTGTGTTTTTTATTCATAAGTCAAAAAATACAAAAAGATTCATTATGGGTATTGTTTAGATCTCTTTGTCTGTGAAGGGCGAACCTTTTTTGTAAGTTGTAGATTTTTTAATGAAGGCTGTGATTTTTAAAGGCAAATCGCCCCTCTTGCTGGGCTGTACCATCTGTGTTTGCCTTGGGATTCGTGCATAAATTAAATAGAAACTTTTGGGTCTATTTTGTGTTCCAATCTTGGGCGCCTTCATCATTAGGGTCTTTTGCTTTTCGTTTCACTTCAATTGGATGAATGGTGTGAGAGATATGTCCATTTTAGTGTGATCTCAGGTTGCTGGTTTTACATTTAAAGGTGCAGATCTGAATAGAACAGAATCTTGAATCTGTTTTTTGAGAGAAGAAATCAGTTTCGGTATTTCCATTAAGCAAGGAGAATTCTCTATTTAAATGCTCATTGAATTGTTCTAACTCTATGCTCTTGGCAGGCGAATTCTCTATCATATTGTAAGCTGACAGTAGTACTGACAGCAGCTCTTTAATCTTGCTTAATCATGATTTGTAATGCTTATCTTACATTCTGAAACTGCATTGTAATACTTTATATCTCCGTCATATGGTAGCTCCCATCCCGTCTCGGGTTGGAAAGCACATTCTTGACGTCAAGTATTTCAGCATTCTTGCTTATTTCCCTTCATAGCATTGTAATTCTTAGCACTCCGCCATATGGTCGCCTCAACTCCATACTGGATTGGGTAGCACATACTTGGTGTTGAGTTTCTTTTCAGTACTTGTAGTGGTAGAAGATCCTCTGACCATATGCTCGCCATCATCGCGCCATTCTTGGTTAGAGTTCCTTCCAACTCTGTTTCTGCATTCAAATCCTCTGACCAATGCTCACACCTTGCCCTCCTCAGGATTCTGGTGTACATTCCGTTAGAGTTGCTTCAATATCGTTTTGGTTTAGAGCTAACCCTAACGTGTATTGCTCGCTTTTGCAATTGAAAATTTGAAAAATTGCGCCGGTATATTTCAGGGCTTGGCACTATGGCACAAATGGATCCTGATGTGTTGCTTCATCACTCTCAGCATGGTGAAATTGATATCAGAATAGTGTAGTGGAAGTCAGAGGGTGATATGCATGGTAGACTTCCATTCTAGGTTTGGGATCCAGGGTTATTATGCACTGTTTTTATGATTGGTAGATTGTCCTACATTGGGGTAGTTGCCTATGGTGTTGCTGAGCATAGTTTGATTCCTACCCTGTGGATTCAGTGGATATAATGTTGGGCACTCTACATATTGCTATGGGATTTTCCTTGTGCATCAGGATTCCAGCTAGGTTTTGTCGATGAATATTATAATGTGTACATTGTGCGGTTTGCACACAGTTTCACCTCTAATCCACATGTACATGAGCTGATTTTGATTCACAAATCTTGTGCGCATGAGTTGGATAGTTGGTATAATGTTTATGCTTGTGCAGTTGTGCTTTTGTTGGTGCTAATAGAGTTATTTGGAGACATGTGGGTCATTCTACAGTTCTTCCCTTGGGCTTTTGTTGGAGTGGTGTTTTCGTTTCAGTTGTGATTGCTTGAGGACAAGCAATTTCAGGGAGGGCGGACTATAATGCCCCCTTTTTGAGCAGGCATCAGAGTTAGAGGTTTAGCCTATCATCGAGTCCTCGTGGGCTAATATTGGTGTTTAGAGGGCCCAGTGTTGGAGTTAGCTAGTTCTCCAGTTGGTAGTTGGAAATATTTTCTTCTCCAAATCCTTGGCATATTTAGAGGCGATGTTATTTAGGGTGTTTTGGCCCTGTTTTTATACACTTACTATTTATAGTAAGTTAGTGAATTGATAGAGACCAACCTTACTATTTTTAGTAAGGCATCCAGATGGGAAGAGTATGCACTGGGTTTGCCTATGGTGTCAGTGGAAATCGATAAATGACAGTTATTAATTGAGCTATGAAGTTTTGATTATTATAAAAGTATACTTTAATAATAATTAATTAAAGTGCATATCATTTAAATATTTTTTTGACTTTATTATGAGGGGGTTTATTTAATGATTATAAAGTCAAATTGTAAAAGTGCATTAAAGTCATGTTTGGGTGCCCACTTTAATGTGGTGTTATTAAGTTATATTAAAAGCAAATATTTTAATATGTTTTAATGATTGAAAAAAAAAAGCCTCATGGAGATCAACCTCTTTGGAGAAGTATATAAAAGGCATCAAAAGCAAATGGAAATCATTCATTCTGGTTTATTCTCTCAACTTTGGCATTGTGCTTTGATATTGGAGGTGGAAACTAGGGTTTTCAGCTGCAACAATCTTGGAGAGCATATTTCCTTCTTCAATCGAGCTTTCTGAGGGTGTGAAAGATCATCTAAGCTTTGCTAATCAGGTGGCTTTTCTTTTGAAGTCACATTGTGCTTATTTGGAGTGAAAAGTCGGGAGTTTTTCAAGGGTTTCCAATTGTAGATCAGATTTTTATCAGAATTGAAGATTGTTGACTTTGGCTCACGGGTATGATTACATTGTATTTGCAAATGAAATAATAAATCTGGTTGAGTTCTTATTGCATTTGCTTCAGTGTTTATCTTGCTTGCATTTGTATATGCATTTCTTTTATATTTCTTGGCAACATATCATCAAAATTTGAAAAACACAAAATCCACAAAATCAGAAAAAGGCAGTTTGAAAGGCAGAAATTAGTTAGTAGATTTTCCATTTGGGGTGGGACATTTCAAAGATCCATTTCCCAATCAAGTAGTGTAACAATTCACTCATGTCAAGCATTTGCATTTTGTTTACTATTGTATGTAGATAGAATCAAACACTTATTAGTTATTAGTTATATTGTAGTTTTGGTTATTTGGTGAGAATGGTTATGTCTCATCAACTGATGGAAGTAATCTCGGGTAGTTGTCGATGTTTGAAATTTCTTGGCAACCGTCAGCAGGTTTATATACTTGTTCTGTAGTTGGGAAAAGGGACCTGTGTTTTTAGAAAATCATTCCCTTCCTCATTTTTGCATAAGAGCATTGAAGCATTGGATGAATAAAGAAGCATCTGTTATATCTTTTGAAATATAGTTATTCTCACATGAGTCACTCATGAATGTATAAACCAATTTATGAAGCATTGGATGAATAAAGAAGCATTTATTATATCTTTTGAAATATGGTTATTCTCACATGAGTCACTCATGAATGTATAAGCCAATTTAATGTGCTTAAGTAATTGCATGTTTGGAGAAACAAGTAAACATTCGGCCCTATTGCCTTCAAAGAAGTTGGGTTAAAGTGGCCATATAATAGGACAACTAGTTGAAGAACTCGTAGGGTCTAATCAAGAAAGAGAAGATAAACTCACACAAAACTTGGTAAAATTTATGGGATATATATAGGTGAAAGAACAGAAACGAAATGAAGCTCAATGGAGGCAAATTCCTCTAGAGGTCATTTTTGATAAGTTGAGAGTAAGCGAAGAAGTAGACATACTTCTCGATTGTATACCAAGATTCCTTTCAAGACATCTCTTAATATTTCAAAATTTGTGTGCCGAACAATATTGTGAAGTACAAAGACAATACATACGGTAGTGCTGCGAAGATAGAAGTAGACAAGAGGAAGAAGAATGAAATACAAATTGATGTTGGATCGTCCAAAATTAATGCTCTTATATTCAAACAAGAATTGAAAGACACCAAAAAGTGGTCAAAGAATAGAACAAGAGTTGAGTTGATCCTTAAGGATCATAGAGGAAAGAGAACGCAGGAGAATGCTAAGAGAAGTAACTGAAAAAGACATAACTGTACAAGTCCCAAGTTAGAGCCCATCCTGGAAACAAAATGGAAGTTAGAGCCCTAAATAGGAGAACAAAAACACTTCTGCTACAAGAAAGTGTAGAGGGAAGAGCGGGAAGAAATAGCAAGGTATTTACCTCTACCCAACAAAGTGTGGGTAAATAGTTTTAATTAAGTATAACAAATAGTAGATGATGCAAAATGTGAGATAGAATCTAAATACTTGTTGCAAAGACATATGAGAGTAATCTTTGACATACTGAAGAATTAGTGATTGAAGGAATTGAGCCAAAGACTCTTGGGCCAAAGGCGTACAACAAAAAACTTGAAGGTAACTCAAATGTGTGGAATGAGGAAGCAAGATGAGTTGAGGATTCTCACACAACTGAGATTACAAGAGAAGCACTGAAGTGATTGAATAAAAAATCCTTGGTAAGTAGGTTCCATACATTGGGGTTGCATCAAAACAAAAATATAGTGACTCCTCATCAAGTCCTAGTATCAAAAGGCAGAAGTTTCCCAATTTCACTGGCAATGGATCAGATGATCTTGCAAGGCATTTTAATATTTGTGAGATGATATGGGAAAAAAATGGCCAAGACGATAGATCCTATTAGCTATAGTCCTTCCCAGCAGTCCTAACGGGCATAGTTATAGACTAGTACATAGAGATTGACCCGACTTTCAAAACTTCTTGGGAAAGATTGATAAAATCTTTTGAAGAGGAATTCGAGTTATTATGGGATGCTAATGAAATTGTCGTAGAGATTTATAACAAAATAGATAAACACAAAAATTTCAACGCCTATAATTGTAGGCTCAAGGAACTCCTAGTAAAATTAGAATAGGAACTAGCTAACGGTCTGAAGAAGAGATGGTATATTGAAGGCCTCATTCCTGACCACAAAAGAAGATGAAGATAGTTCCACCCTCTTCTTATATAGAAGCCTACAATTAGGCCATGGATATAGAGAGTGAAGACAAAATGTCTTCTCGTGGAAAAACAAAAATAGAGGATGATGAAAGTTTGAATTATAGTAGTGAGAATGAATAAGGAGTTGTACAAGTCATGAGAAGAGAAATGATGTAGATGATGAAGGAACTAAAAGCAGAAAAAGAAACTAATAAAGAAAGCAAAGAACTCTAGTGTACAAAATCCAAATGAGGACATATTAAAATAAATTTTTTGAAGAAATTATTTTGTGATTTTTGTGAAGGTCTTAGCCACTCAATCAAGGAATGCACATATAATTTGAAAACTAAGAGTACACAAGTTCTCTTCACATAAGGTGAGTAGTCCACTCCACCAAGTACACCACCAAGGCAACAGAATAATAACAATGCATCTCTAGGTGGGTATTGAAATAGATCTAACAATAATATATTTAATAATAGTAACAGTGGAAGTAGGAGTTGGATAGAATATGACTCAAAAGGATGCCCTGTTATACAATGTAGACAATGCAATGATTGGGGACACTTGTCCGGAGATTCCCAAAACAATTAGAACAAAGTATGACTATTGTGTAAGTGGTGTAGACTAGGAGACCATGAAGATACTAACTACCCAAAAGAAAAAGCCAACATTAATATGATTGATGTTGAAGATCAAAATAATGAAGGTAGCATATCCAAACTCACATATGGAGAAAGAAAGACTCCATGAAGCAAAAGTAGAAGTAGAACAATCTATTGCAAGAGAATGACAGTGCTTGAAATGCAAGTACTTCTATGAGACTCAAGTCAAACTAAAATATTGCAAGGAAACTATTCCAAATTACCATACTCAAGTCAGACTGTGTGGGACCGAGCTTACTCCGAGCACCAACTACCACCCATAGACGGATGGACAAACTGAGATTGTAAATAAATGGGTGGAGGAAAATCTCAAGAATTATATTGCAGGGCAGCAAAAGGCTTGGGTAAAGTGGATTCACCTCTGTGAGTACTGCTATAACACCACTTACCATTTATCAATTCAAATGACATCGTTCATGGCCATGTATGGTTATGAGGCACCTAACTTTCTTGACTTACTATTGAGTGACAGTAGAGTGCCTAGTGTTGAGGATCTTTTGCAAGAGAACTAGGATATTATGAGGGCTCTTCGTGAGAATATTCAGAAGGCACAAAATCAGCAAAAGCAGTATGTGGATCAGAAGAGGGTAGAGCGTTCTTTTGAGGTAGGGGATATAGTGTATTTGATTTTGCAGCCCTATCATCAGTTCACTCTTAAGAAGAATGGTGCAGAGAAACTTAAGCCACGATATTATGGCCCTTTCAAGATCATCAGGCGGGTAGGCGAGGTGGCTTATGAGTTGGAATTACCGGTAGATAGCAGGGTTCACAATGTCTTTCATGTGTCACGCCTCAAGAAAGCGTTAGGATATCGTGTTGTTCCTTCTACAACTTTACCACCCTTGGATGATGAGGGGAAATTGATTCTATTGCCTGAGGTCATCTTGGATGTCAGAGAGAGATAGTTGTAGAGGTAGGTCATCAGGGAGTATTTGATTAAATGGAAGGACTTGCCAGTTGAGGATGCTACATGGGAGACTGAGGAGATTCTGCAACATCCATAGTTGAGATTGCTTGGGGACAAGCAATTTCAGGGAGGTTGGACTGTAATGTCCCCTCCTAGCTAGACTTTAGTAGTTCAGTGGGAATAGCCTATCAGTCGACCCTTGTAGGCTAATGGGATTGGATAGAGGGTCTTCGTGGCAGAAACTCGATCATTTGATGGTTTTATTCTTCTTTGGAGTTTAGGGAGTTCCAGGTTTGGCCTTCGTAGGGGATTCAAAGCTCAATTTTACATACTATTTATAGTAAGTCATTCTAGCAGGGTTACTATTTATAGCAGGGCACCTAATGGTGAGTATATTGGTAGTGTCGATCCTAGTTTCAGTTTGCTCGGAGAAATAAGATGTTTGCCTAAGTTATGGCATTTAATTATTATTAAAGGTTCACTTTAATAATAATTAATATTTTAAATGATATATTATAATGTTATATTTGCGCCTTTTATTTGAGGGGTCATTGATACATTAAAAAGCGGGCCATTTCAGTTAATTATTTGGGTGCCAATTATAAAGGTTATATTTTAATATCTTTGAGGTGCAACTTAATAACATTTTAAAATAATTAAAAAGGCAAAGAGGGGTCGACCTCTTGAGAGGGTTATATAAGCTATTTGGAGGAAATTGAAATCTCTCTCTTGGACATTTTGTTATCTCATTTCATGAACTTCTTGGCATTGGGAGAACAAAGACAAGGGTTTCTGCAATTTCCTATGTGTATCGACATTGGAGAGCGTAGCTCCTTAAGTGTATCATCAATCCGAGGTTGTGAAACTATCGATTGAAGTTGCTCTACTGTTGGCTTCAATCAGGAGTCAAGTTTGTGCAAATTGGAGACACTTTTCAGGGGTTTTTCAGGCATATTTCAGTATGGAGGTGAATACCACTAAGGACTGCTTATTTCATTAATGGTAATACTTCCTAGACCGTACCATTTATCCTCCTTGCAGCCATACCACTTAAGGAGGGAGGCGCGATTTCTCTACGCTTGAACACCTATGCTTTTGAGGGGGTTCTTTCACCATTTTGGGTGTCCACTTCTACACAGCTTTGGCGTGGGTTTGAGGCAGAGTTTCTCACAGTTTGCAGCAAGTCGAACCCTCTACTTGTTTCAACCATGGCATCCAACAACCCTCAATTTTGATATTTTGCTATTTCTTGTTTTCAGGTATGCACTGTTGTAAAATCTTTGAAAATAAGTTGAATGAAAGACATTTACTTTGCTGCAATAGTTTTCCTTTTGTAGTTAGATAATTTTCTTCAGTTTTCTTTATGTCTAGCACTATATTTCAAAAAATAGGAAAAAAGCATATAGTCAGCAAAAACACAAAAAATCACTAAACAAACAAACAAATACCGACAGTAAGTTTCAACAATCAGAGCTTTACATTTTGGGAGAACTTAGAGTTCTTATAGTGGTATCAGAGCAGTTCCCTACCAGCCTTAGGGTTTGAATCTAGCTTCGTTGATGCAACAAAGTGACAGGTACAAAAGGTATATTGCAAGGGAAGACAGGAAACAAAAACAGTGGCCACAACCTTATCCTAAACGGAACACTTTTTTAGCTGCAATAGCAACAAGACATCATCGTACTGAGGGTGATTCATCCAGCACAATGGGTGAAAGAGGTGATGGTAGCCCAACTGGGAATGAACTTGGAAATGAAGTTAGAAATGAGGGAAACAATGAAGAAAGGGAAGCTCAAGAAATTTTTAGATGCATGGCAATAGGGCAGGAGCAGATTGCAAATGCTTTACGAGCACTTACAACAATGATGCAACACATGTATCCTTAGGGAAGACAAAATCATGAACTGGAAGTGGGTAATGCGGAAGAAGAGGGAGAGGCAATGTTTGTAGATAATCTTATGGCAGAAAATGATGAATGAGAATTGTTGACACAAGTGAGGGAATGCATAAGCATTGACAGATTTGTAAGTCAAAGGAGAGAGGATTACAGAGAAAGACAAAATCGGAGACCTAGAGACCAATACAGTGACTTGAAACATGCCACCAACAAACTCACATTACCTACATTTGATGGCAGTGGGACAGTTATAGCTCAAGCTTGGGTTCACAGGCTTGATACCTTCTTGAATCTTCGACCCATGGCAGAGGGGGGGTGCAATAAAATATGCCACTTTACACTTGGAGGGAGCAGCCCATGATTAGTGGTACCACGAAATGGTCACACTGCAGCATAACTGCATCGCTTCTTATCAAGAATTCGTGGATAGATTGATTGAACACTTTGATAAGAAGGATCTAGAAGCATACTTCAGGGACTTGGCTTAGCTCAAACAGGTTAGGAGTTTGGAGGGTTACATTGGTGACTTTCATAAATTATCAGTCATGGTTCCTAATATTTTTGAGAAGAGATTAGTTATGCTATTTATTGAGGGCCTATTGGAACCATTGAGAGGGTGGATAAAAGCTTTTGACCCACCGACTCTGGAGGAGGCTATGAAAAAAGGCTAGAAGTATGGAACTTGCAGCCCCACAAAGCAAGTTCTCATTGAAAGGATCCTCTTCATACAAGGACAGCAAATCCTTCTCCAAGAAGAAGGAAAAATCGAATTCAAAGGGCAAATCAACAACACCCCTAGATTGAGACACACTCAACAATTTGTGCAAGAAAAAGTTGTGTTTTCACTGCAAAGGGCAAGGTTAACATAATGTGGGCATTCTATGAGGATTCTGATTTTGAAAAATCAGACCAACAATCTGATCTATAAGATTCAAGGGCAGAAAAAGTTGAAAATGAGGTGGAAAAGTCCGAAAATGAGGGTGAACGAGAAGCAGAAGTGAATCTTCAAGAGTCACGCCTCACTAGCATACAACGGGAGGGCTCATTCAAGATACGTGGGGTCTTAGCAGGACAAAAGATTATCACTTTGCTCAACATAGGTCCCACGCATAACTTCATTGATGCTTGGTTGGTTGAAAGGCGCGGGATTCAAACAAAGGAATTTGAGGGTATAAGGGTGAAGGTTATAGATGGCTACACTCTTAAGTGTGACAGGATGATTCTAGATCTTCCTATGTGCTTGAATAATTTTGGGTTTAAGACAGATTTCTATGTGGTAAATATGGGAGACACTAATATGGTTTTGGGAATGAAATGGCTTCATCACATAGGTGAGTTTACCCTTAACCTTTGTGACATGGAGATGAAGTTCAAGGTGGATGGGAAGAATCATATACTAAAAGCCATTACAGATAGCAGTTTCAAGATGATATCATTCAGGAGAACGTAGAGGCTCATGCGCCATGATTAGATTGAGTGGACCGCCGAGTTTTTGTTGATGCCATCACAGGAGGGGCAGCAAAAACTAGATTATCATCCAGATATACAGGAGTTGAGGATTAAGCACGGGAAGGTGTTCAGTGATATTCCACCTAGTAGACCTCCAGACAAAGGGATTGAGCACATAATAGAATTGGAGGGTGCCAAACTCATAATAATCACTCCTTACAGGCACCCCAAGCGGTTGAAAGATGAGATTGAGAAAACAATTACGGAGTTGCTTGCTATGGGGCACATTAGACCTAGCAAATCACCTTTTGCTTCATCAGTAGTTTTGGTGAAGAAAAAGGATGGTACACTTCGGATGTGTATTGATTACAGGGTGCTAAATAAGAGAACAATTAAGAATAGGTACCCTATCCCTCGTATTGATGAGTTGATCGATGAACTTCACAGTGCTTGTTACTTCTCAAAAATAGATTTGAGATTAGGTTATCACTAGATTAGGGTCAGAGAGTAGGATATTGAGAAAACAACATTCAGATGTCATTGTGGACACTTTGAGTTTGTGGTTATGCCATTTGGGCTAACCAATGCCCCTGCTACTTTTCAATCCACCATGAACAGGGTCTTTCAGTCACAGCTGAGGAGGTTTCTACTAGTCTTCTTTGATGACATTCTAGTATACAATAAGACTTGGGAGGAGCATATTTCCCATTTGGATACAGTGTTGGGTATTCTGGATAGGGAGTCCTTGTATGCCAAGGAATCCAAATGTGATTTGGGCATGACTAAGTTGCTGTACTTAGGCCATATTATTAGTGCAGAGGTTGTGCATATGGATCCTGACAAGGTCAAAGCTATCATTGAGTGGCCTACTCCTAAGAATCTTACCTAGCTTAGAGGATTTTTGGGCTTGTGTGGCTTCTACCGCAAATTTTTCAATGGATATTTATGCCATGTAGCACCACTTATAGACTTGACAAAGAAAGGGGCATTTTTTCTGGACTCAAGAGGCACAAGAGTGTTCTTGCACAGTCCTTGCATTACTAGATTTTACTAGACCCATTGAGCTACAGTGTGATGCCTCTGGTGAGGGTATTGGTGCAGTGCTTATGCAGGATAAGCACCCTATTGCTTTTGAGAGAAGGAAGCTTAGAGGACCAGAGAGGAGCTACAATATATATGACAAGGAGATGTTGGCTATCACGCATATGTTGGCCAAATTTAGGTAATACCTTGTGGGCAGCAAATTTTGTGTTAGGATAGATCATAACAACCTGAGACATTTCCTAGGGCAACAAGACCTTAATGATCATTAGCAGAAGTGGGTTAGTAAGTTGTAGTCGTATGACTTTGACATTGCTTATGTCAAAGGGACTCAAAATGTTGTTGATGCCTTGTCTAGCCGACCACATTTGAGCTCCATGGTCGAGATTTCAAAGGATTGGAGACATCTTATTATAGCAGAGTATGCCAAAGATTCTTGGGCTTCTGGCATAGTTGAGGGTTCAGTGTAGGACAACAAATATTCAGTTGTAAATGATCTCATCATTTACAAGGGAAGGATCTTTTTGACCCCAAGATCAGAGATGAAGAGCACAGTATTGAGGGCCTTTCATGATGTACCCATGGTAGGACATCTTGGTGTAAGAATTGGCTATAAAGGTAGCCACCCAATATCTAGAGGCCTAATAGAAAGCACAAGCATAAGAGAGATAGAAACAAGATGACAAGAATAAACTGTATTCTGCCAATAATGCAAATAGAATATGATGAGCAAATGTACATAGGGGACTCCTTGGTTATATAGCCAAGGTGAAAACATAGAAGGGCATAAGATTATGACAAGTGTCGTAATCTTATGACATGAGACAACTATGAAAAGCTATCACTCCACCTAAAGTCGAAAAGTGATAATGTGATAATCACCACAAAAGGTGGAGAGATAATCACATGATGTGTCCACGAAAGGTGGAAGTGATAAATTAATGACATGTCAAGTCCACCAAAAGTGGAAATTCTCCAACAACCTCCTATGTGGTCCCTAAGTAAACTTAACTAAGGTGTAATCATGACCTAGGACAAGGTACAACACTTTTAATTCCACCAACACCTGGATATTTCAAAACTTATAGACAGGTTCAGGAGCATTTCACTTGGAAAGGACTCAAGTCAGATGTTCTTTGGTATGTTAGAGAGTGTCATGTTTGTCAGCAGAATAAACAGGAACACACCTATCCTGCAAGGTTACTTCAACCACTTCCAATTTCTGACAAGAAGTCGGAATGTTTGTCGATGGATTTTATTACGGGCTTGCCAAAAGCCCAGGGTAGAGACTATATCTTTGTAGTTGTTGACCGCCTCACAAAGTATGCTCACTTTTTTCCGATAATAGCTACATATTCAACTACACAAGTAGCAGAGTTATTTTTCAGGGAGATATTTAGATTGCATGGATTACCTCGAAGCATTGTTAGTGACATGGATTGGAATATACCGAGCCAAAATTTTTTTTGTTTTTTCAATTTACCATTAACAACATTACAAAGCAGTGCACCCGTTAAGGTTAGGAGAGAAAACCAAAACGTGCAAGAAAGCAACTCTAACCAGAATGGCGCCGATGATGGCAGCATTGGTCGAGGATCTTCTATTCTACTTGCAGGAAAGAACTCAACGTCAAGTATGTGCTACCCAATCCAATGCGGAGTGAGGGGCGACCATATGACGGAGTGAAAACAAACTACTGCTTGAAAGAAAATGCTGAAAGCTAAAGACTCTCAACACCCAGAATGTGCTTTCTACCCCAGTATGAGATAGTAGCGACCATAGGGCGGAGATGGATTACATACAATATCAAAATGCTGAAAGTAACAACTATTACAGAGTGGATAAGCAAGAATCTAGAGTGCTGTCAGTACTACTGTCAGCGTACAATTTAAAAGAGGATAACTTGCTATCACTACAATTCAATATATAATGAGTGTTTTGCAACAACAGTAAAGAATCCTTTTGCTGATAAAAGAAACTCAAATGAAGAGGTTGTTAAACAGATCCAACCTCGTTCCTAGCTTGGCCAATGTTCAAGGAATTCTCCACCACGCTATTGTAGAGTTCTCTTCACCGTTCAATGTAGACTTGGCTGCTTTCTTCAAACTGTGTAATCAGATCCTGCACTTTTCATTGAATAACCAGCAACATAGATATATCTCGAAATGCTCAGAACTCTTTCCAAACACACTCAATTAACCTCACACTAAATGCAAAACCCAAGAATGAAGGTGGCGATCAAACTAGACATACAAAACCAGATCAAAATGCAGACTTTATTTAATTGCACGAACCCCAAGACAGCTGAGATGGTACGGCTTTGCTGAGAGAGGCGACTTTCTCTTAAAAATCAGAATCTGCACTATAAATTCTGAAAATTGGCAAACATTGGCGCCTATCTAATGTGGAGGGAAAGAGACAATACCCATAACCAAATTTTTAGTCTTTTTTGAATTACAATTGAAAAGGTTGATCTGCTGTGCAAAACTACAATCTTGAATATGGCTTAAAATGCAGAAAACAGAAAACTAAAGTCTTAACTTGCAACTTACAATGCACTAATTCCAATAACACAATACTAGACTAATAATCATCACTAGTCGTTGTCTTACAAACGAGAAGAGATGCCCATACTAGGAGGTCTTCATCCCTCGAAGCAATCCAGAATCAATCCGGCAGCATAACGGTGTATTTTCCAAGATAACCCAAACTGATGCACAAGCCCTCTTTTTATAAGTTTCGTTTGACTTCACGAAACCCTAAAATCATCTTTTAGGTCAAATTCCCTGATCTCCTCAAGAAGGCGTACTTTCTCCTTCAAAGATTAATAAATGATATTTTAATTAAAAGTCAATCTTGAAAGGTGCGCCCAATATAAGCTTGCTTGACTTAGGCAATAATTAAAATAATCATTTAATGAGGGCGCCACCCTCAATGGCCCCTTTTTAAAACATCTTTAAGTCATTACTTCTAAGCCCAAGGTCAACATTAAAATATAATATTTAAATGTGCCTTTAATGAAATAACTTAACTTATCCCTCCGGAGGCGCACTGAAGCCAAAACTGATCCAAACATCTGACCACTGAAACAGGAAGTCAACCGAGCTGAACATCATCTGACAAGCTGCCAAAAATAGAATTTACTAAAAATAGTAAATTCCAAAAAGTACCCAGAATGCCGGAATGAACATACCACTGCGAAGCCCTCTGAAAACCCAGAAGGAATCCGCCATTAAAACTATCATCTCCGAACAATGACCTCCTCAAAATTAGGAAACCCTAATTTTAACTTCCGACTAGCCTCCGGGTTCCCAAGGAAAGGCTAACGGTCACTGAAAAAGTCAGGCTTGAAAAGGGGACATTACAGTCCGCCCTCCCCAAGATTGCTTGTCCTCAAGCAATTGCAAACTAGGATGCTGCATTATCTCATCACTTTCCCAAGTTGCATCCTCCATAGGCAGGTTCTTCCACTTTACCAAACATTCTCTGATAGTTCTATTCCTCAAGGAACGTTCTCTGAAGTCAAGTATCGACTCGGGAACCAGAACCAACTGTCCTTCTTCGTCCAACGGTGGCAACTGTGAAGAAGCAACCACATTGTGTCCAAGTGCCTTCTTGAGGCGAGACACGTGGAAGACGTTATGCACTCTGCTATCTGAAGGTAGCTCTAATTCATAAGCTACAGCCCCAACCTTTCTGATGACCCTAAACGGCCCATAGAAGCGAGGTTTGAGCTTCTCAGCTCCACTCTTCTTGAGAGTTGACTGTCTGTAAGGTTGTAAACGGAGATAGACCATATCCCCAACCTCAAAAGAACGCTCTACACGCTTCTGATCAGCATACAACTTCTGCTGATTTTGTGCAATCTGCAAATTATCCTTCAAGGATCTCATTATGTCCTGACTATGCTGCAACAAATCCTTGGCTAATGGTGCTTTGCTGTCACCAAACACCAAATCTGCAAAGCTGGGTGCTTCATATCCATAAAGTGCCAAGAAAGGAGACATTTTGATTGACATATGGAAGGTAGAGTTGTAGCAATACTCGCCTATATGCAGCCACTTAACCCAAGCTTTTTGTTGTTCTGACACATAGTTTCTCAAGTAGCCTTCCAGCCACTTGTTCACCACTTCGGTTTGCCCATCAGTTTGGGGGTGAGAACTCGTGCTTGGAGTGAGCACAGTACCACTCATTCTGAAAACTTCCTGCCAAAAAGTACTTAGGAACTTGCTGTCCCTATCACTTACAATATTCTTTGGCAAACCATGAAGCCTAAACACTTCTCGAAAAAACAAATCTGCAACTTGAGCTGCAGAAAAAGTACTGGTAATGGCAAAGAAATGTGCAAACTTGGTTAATCTGTCAACCACCACGTAGATACAATCCTTCCCTTGGGCCTTGGGCAACCCAGTGATGAAATCCATTGAAATGCTTTCCCATTTTTGATTGGGAATGGGAAGTGGTTGCAGCAAACCGGCTGGCAATGTGTGTTCATTTTTATTTGCTTGACAAACAGGACATTCCTGAATGTAACGTTGAACCTCCCTCTTCAAACCTTTCCAAGAAAACCTTTCTCGGATCTGCCTATAGGTCTTGAAAAACCCTTGGTGACCAGCAACTGGAATGTCATGAAAATTCAAAAGAATCTTCTTTTTGAGCTTAGAATCAGCCACCAGAAAGATTCTTCCCTTATACTGAATCAATCCCTCAACCACCTGGTACTTTTCATCATGGAAAGTACCTTCCAGAATGCTGGTTGCAAACTGATTTTTTGCATAATCAGCCAGCAACATGTCTCTCCAGTCTGCAGTAAGCTCACACAATGAGCTAAGATGAGGCCTTCTGGATAGAGCATCGGCCACTACATTATTTTTTCCTTTGACGTATTCAATGTCAAAGTCGTAAGCTTGAAGCTTACTTACCCATTTCTGTTGCCTCTCATTTAAATCCTTCTGGTGCATAAAATGCTTGAGGCTATTGTGGTCTGTTTTAACCACGAACTTATTCCCCACCAAGTACTGTCGGAACTGGGCTAATGCATGCATAATGGCAAGCATTTCTTTGTCATAAATTGAATATGACCTTTCCACACCCCTTAATTTTCGGCTTTCAAACACAATAGGGTGTTTGTCTTGCATCAGGACAGCACCAACTCCTTCACCCGATGCATCACACTGCAGCTCGAATGGCTTGGAGCAATCAGGGATAGCCAAAACTGGGCACGAGCTCATGATCTTCTTAAATTTGTCAAAAACAACTTGAGCCTTTTCTGACCAAACAAAGGCTCCCTTTTTGGTGAGATCAGTAAGGGGAGCCGCATTTTGAGAATACCCCTTAACAAACCTCCGATAGAAACCACAAAGGCCCAAAAAACCTTTCAACTGCGTCAAACTTTCAGGTGGTGGCCAATCAACCACTGCTTTGATCTTCTCCGGATCCACCTTTACTCCCTCAGCACTGATTATGTGGCCAAGGTACAGTAACTCCACCATTCCAAATTCACATTTGGAGGCTTTAGCAAACAAGCTCTCAGATTCCATGATACTGAGCACTTCCTCCAAGTGCTTGAGGTGATCCTCCCACGTCTTGCTGTAGATCAGAATGTAATCAAAAAATATCAGCACAAACCTTCGTAACTGATTCTGGAAGACACGGTTCATGCCAAAGGCGAGAAGGTTGCGGGCGTTGAATCAACCCAAATGGCATGACTAAGATTTGAAATGGCCATAGTGACATCGAAAGCGTTTTTCCACATCACGACCCCTCATTAAACCATGCGATGGTAACCGACCTCAAATCAATCTTAGAAAAGAACTTGGCTATGCTTGGCTCATCAATGAGCTCATCTATTAAAGAGATGGGTATCATTCTTCAGTGGTGCTTTGGTTCCAATACGATAGTCCACATGTAGTGCCATCCTTCTTTTACAGGAACCAGCTGCCCGAAGCAAATGGGCTCTTGGCGGTCGTATCGAAACCCATCTCCAGAGTTCAGTTATTCTATCTATAGTCTGATCAATTAAGCTCCTTCGCCAGGCTCTATGATGTGTTCTGAACCTCGATCAGGAGGAGGTCCAGGAGGTAAATCAGCAAACACTTTACTCTTTTTAGTGAGTAAAGATTGGATATCAGGAGGATGCTCTACTTTAGTTTCAGCTGGACTTGCTGGAAGAATCATGCACTCAGCAGCCCATTCCACTTGATCATGACGGATCAACTTCGCCATCCTCTTGAATGATACAATCCGAGGGCCACCATTTGACATTCCTCTCAACACCACCTTCTTCCCATCGGATTGGAACTTCAACTCCATAGTTTGCAGATTTAGAGAGATCTCTCCAAGAGATCGCAGCCATTGAATGCCAAGGACAGCATCCGTATCTCCAATATTGACCACATAGAAGTCATCCTTGACTTCGTAATTGCCCAATTGCATTGACATGTTCGGAATCCTCTTGGTGCAGGAGATGTGAAACCCATCTGCAACCATAACTCTGAACCCTTCAAAGTCTTCTGTTTGCAATCCTTTCTTTGCCACCACAACTTCGTCTATGAAGTTATGTGTTGCACCAGTGTCAATTAAAGCAACAATACGTTGCCCTTTGATCATCCCACAAACTTTAAAGGACTCATTCTTTTGGAAGCTCGAAAGTTGAGCTAATGTACCACCACTTTCTTTTTCACCTTCAGACTCTTCTGGAGTATTTTCTTCATCGCTGTCCTCAAAATCAGCTTGCTGATCAGAAAAATCAGAATTGCTTTCATCGGCTGTATAGAACTCAATTTGATGAATCTTAGCTCCCTTGGGGCACACATGATCTTGTGACCATTTTTCCCAACAACGGAAACATAAACCTTTCCTACGGAGTTCATTGATAGTCTCTGGATCCAATCTTGAGCCATGAGGTTTCTGTGGTTTAAACTCCTTATGATGAGGCTTCTGATGAAACTTTTTCCCTCTATCTCCTTTGTGAAAAGCTGGTTTGGAATGGAACTTAGCTTTGGGAGCAGCCCACTCCATGTTTCTAGCTTTTTTCATTGCTTCTTGTAGGGACGGTGGATCAAAAGCTTTGATCCAACCCTTGATTGGCTCCATCAATCCTTCAGTGAATAGGATTACTAACCTTCTCTCTGTGATTCCAGTGACCATAACTGAAAGTCTTTGAAACTCAGCTATGTAGGCATCCACAGTGCCATATTGTCTCAACTGTGCCAACTCCCTAAAGTGCACTTCTGGGTCCTTCTTCTCGAACCTTTCAATGAATCTATTGGAGAATTCATCGTATCTAGTGATAGACCCATGACCTAAGGTGACTAGGCCATGGTACCACCATTCATGCGCCACCCCATCTAGGTGTAGCGTAGCGAATCTAATCGCTTCTTCTTCAGCCATTGGCCTAAGTGCCAAATAGTTGTCTAGTTTTTGTAACCAGGCTCGAGCAGAATTATTATCGCTTCCATCAAAATGGGCAAGCGTAACCTTGTTGAGAGCTTGATTCCAATCTCCTTGTGCTGGGGTTCTTCTTTGATCATAGTTTCTCCCTTGGCCTCTATCCTTCCTCCTATACTCCATGTAATCATTGAAGGACATGTCAAGTTTTACTTCATCAGGAAGGGTGTCATACTCTGTTCGGCCTATCCTCACCCTCTCCAAGGATGAAACATTTTCTTCAGGATCAGGCTGTGGGATTGCTGGTGTCAAAAACGTGGGTTTGAATGGTCTAGCAGAAATGTAAGTGTTGCTCACTGCAGGTTGGGCAACATGACCATTGTGCGGGTTGGAAGCACTGTGCTCCCCGGTATGCCCTGTGTTGTGTTGTGGAATATTGGGACCCAATCTCCCCAACAGGAGAGAAAACATATCCATCATGGCATCCATCTTCTTATCGAGTCCTTGACCCAAATTGGCTGAATTGTCTATACCCTTCCCATTGTCACCTCTGTTGCCAGAACTTCTTTCATTATCCCCCATTTCTGTTTCTTGTGAAGGCTCCCAATTGGCCCTCAAAACCTCGGAAGCAGTGTGACCTTCTGGGGCTTGATGCAACTGTGTCTGAACTGTACCTTTCTTGTATACTCTTGCCAAATACCTCTGTTCTCTGTCACTCATAGAAGGCTGATTTCACAGGATGGCAGGATACGTGGCTCTGATACCACTGAAATATTCTGAGCTAAATTTTTTCGTTTTTTCAATTTACCATTAACAACATTACAAAGCAGTGCACCCGTTAAGGTTAGATGAGAAAACCAAAACGTGCAAGAAAGCAACTCTAACCAGAATGGCACCGATCATGGTGAGCATTGGTCAGAGGATCTTCTATTCTACTTGCAGGAAAAGAACTCAACGTCAAGTATGTGCTACCCAATCCAATGCGGAGTGAGGGGCGACCATATGACGGAGTGAAAACAAACTACTGCTTGAAAGAAAATGCTGAAAGCTAAAGACTCTCAACACCCAGAATGTGCTTTCTACCCCAGTATGAGATAGTAGCGACCATAGGGCGGAGATGGATTACATACAATATCAAAAATGCTGAAGTAACAACTATTACAGAGTGGATAAGCAAGAATCTAGAGTGCTGTCAGTACTACTGTCAGCGTACAATTTAAAAGAGGATAACTTGCTATCACTACAATTCAATATATAATGAGTGTTTTGCAACAACAGTAAAGAATCCTTTTGCTGATAAAAGAAACTCAAATGAAGAGGTTGTAAAACAGATCCAACCTCGTTCCTAGCTTGGCCAATGTTCAAGGAATTCTCCACCACGCTATTGTAGAGTTCTCTTCACCGTTCAATGTAGACTTGGCTGCTTTCTTCAAACTGTGTAATCAGATCCTGCACTTTTCATTGAATAACCAGCAACATAGATATATCTCGAAATGCTCAGAGCTCTTTCCAAACACACTCAATTAACCTCACACTAAATGCAAAACCCAAGAATGAAGGTGGCGATCAAACTAGACATACAAAACCAGATCAAAATGCAGACTTTATTTAATTGCACGAACCCCAAGACAGCTGAGATGGTACGGCTTTGCTGAGAGAGGCGACTTTCTCTTAAAAATCAGAATCTGCACTATAAATTCTGAAAATTGGCAAACATTGGCGCCTATCTAATGTGGAGGGAAAGAGACAATACCCATAACCAAATTTTTAGTCTTTTTTGAATTACAATTGAAAAGGTTGATCTGCTGTGCAAAACTACAATCTTGAATATGGCTTAAAATGCAGAAAACAGAAAACTAAAGTCTTAACTTGCAACTTACAATGCACTAATTCCAATAACACAATACTAGACTAATAATCATCACTAGTCGTTGTCTTACAAACGAGAAGAGATGCCCATACTAGGAGGTCTTCATCCCTCGAAGCAATCCAGAATCAATCCGGCAGCATAACGGTGTATTTTCCAAGATAACCCAAACTGATGCACAAGCCCTCTTTTTATAAGTTTCGTTTGACTTCACGAAACCCTAAAATCATCTTTTAGGTCAAATTCCCTGATCTCCTCAAGAAGGCGTACTTTCTCCTTCAAAGATTAATAAATGATATTTTAATTAAAAGTGAATCTTGAAAGGTGCGCCCAATATAAGCTTGCTTGACTTAGGCAATAATTAAAATAATCATTTAATGAGGGCGCCACCCTCAATGGCCCCTTTTTAAAACATCTTTAAGTCATTACTTCTAAGCCCAAGGTCAACATTAAAATATAATATTTAAATGTGCCTTTAATGAAATAACTTAACTTATCCCTCCGGAGATGCACTGAAGCCAAAACTAAGTCAAACATCTGACCACTGAAACAGGAAGTCAACCGAGCTGAACATCATCTGACAAGCTGCCAAAAATAGAATTTACTAAAAATAGTAAATTCCAAAAAGTACTCTGAATGCTGAGACGAACATACCACTGCGAAGCCCTCTGAAAACCCAGAAGGAATCCGCCATTAAAACTATCATCTCCGAACAACGACCTCCTCAAAATTAGGAAACCCTAATTTTAACTTCCGACTAGCCTCCGGGTTCCCAAGGAAAGGCTAACGGTCACTGAAAATGTCAGGCTTGAAAAGGGGACATTACAGTCCGCCCTCCCCAAGATTGCTTGTCCTCAAGCAATTGCAAACCAGAGATCTTTGCATTATCTCATCCCACTTTCCCAAGTTGCATCCTCCATAGGCAGGTTCTTCCCCTTTACCAAACATTCTCTGATAGTTCTATTCCTCAAGGAACGTTCTCTGAAGTCAAGTATCAACTCGGGAACCAGAACCAACTGTCCTTCTTCGTCCAACGGTGGCAACTGTGAAGAAGCAACCACATTGTGTCCAAGTGCCTTCTTGAGGCGAGACACGTGGAAGACGTTATGCACTTTGCTATCTGAAGGTAGCTCTAATTCATAAGCTACTGCCCCAACTTTTCTGATGACCCTAAATGGCCCATAGAAGCGAGGTTTGAGCTTCTCAGCTCCACTCTTCTTGAGAGTTGACTGTCTATAAGGTTGTAAGCGGAGATAGACCATATCCCCAACCTCAAAACAACGCTCTACACGCTTCTGATCAGCATACAACCACGCTGATTTTTGTGCAATCTGCAAATTATCCTTCAAGATCTCGGTATGTCGAGCTATGCCACAACAAATCCCCTTGGCTAATGGTGTCACCAAACACGAAATCTTGCCAAAATTTTGGGTGCTTCATATATCCATAAAGTGCCAAAGAGGAACCGTTTTGATAGAACATATGGAGGTAGAGTTGGCAAGCAATGCTAGCCCTATGTGCAACCACTTAACCCAAACTGTTGTTCGGCCGTAGTTTCTCAAAGTAGCCTTCAGCCACTTGTTTACTATACTGTTTGCCCATCGGTTTGGGGAATTGTTAACTTTCGTGCTTGGAGTGAGCACAGTACCACTCATTATGAAAACTTCCTGCCAAAAGGTACTTAGGAACTTGCTGTCCCTATCGCTTACAATATTCTTTGGCAACCCATGCAGCCTAAACACTTCTCGAAAAAACAAATCTGCAACTTGGGCTGCAGAAAAAGTACTGGTAATGGCAAAGAAATGAGCAAACTTGGTTAATCTGTCAACTACCACGTAGATACAATCCTTCCCTTGGGCCTTGGGCAACCCAGTGATGAAATCCATTGAAATGCTTTCCCACTTTTGATTGGGAATTGGAAGTGGTTGCAGCAAACCGGCTGGCAATGTATGCTCATTTTTATTTGCTTGACAAACAGGACATTCGTGAATGTAGCGTTGAACCTCCCTCTTCAAACCTTTCCAAGAAAACCTTTCTCGGATCTGCCTATAGGTCTTGAAAAAACCTTGGTGACCAGCAACTGGAATGTCATGAAAATTCAAAAGAATCTTCTTCTTGAGCTTAGAATCAGCCATCAGAAAGATTCTTCCCTTATACTGAATCAAACCCTCAACCACCTGGTACTTTTCATCATGGAAAGTACCTTCCAGAATGCTGGTTGCAAACTGATTTTTTGCATAATCATCAAGCAACATGTCTCTCCAATCTGCAGTAAGCTCACACAATGAGCTAAGATGAGGCCTTCTGGAGAGAGCATCGGCCACGACATTATTTTTCCCTTTGACATATTCAATGTCAAAGTCGTAAGCTTGAAGCTTACTCACCCATTTCTGTTGCCTCTCATTTAAATCCTTCTGGTGCATAAAATGCTTGAGGCTATTGTGGTCTGTTTTAACCACGAACTTATTCCCCACCAAGTACTGTCGGAATTTGGCTAATGCATGCATAATGGCAAGCATTTCTTTGTCATAAATTGAATATGACCTTTCCACACCCCTTAATTTTCGGCTTTCAAACACAATAGGGTGTTTGTCTTGCATCAGGACAGCACCAACTCCTTCACCCGATGCATCACACTGCAGCTCGAATGGCTTGGAGAAATCAGGGATAGCCAAAACTGGGCACGAGCTCATGATCTTCTTAAATTTGTCAAAAACAACTTGAGCCTTTTCTGACCAAACAAAGGCTCCCTTTTTGGTGAGATCAGTAAGGGGAGCCGCATTCTGAGAATACCCCTTTACGAACCTCCGATAAAAACCACACAGACCCAGAAAACCCTTCAACTGAGTCAAGCTCTCAGGAGGTGGCCAATCAACTACTGCTTTGATTTTTTCCGGATCCACCTTTACTCCCTCAGCACTGATTATGTGGCCAAGGTACAGTAACTCCACCATTCCAAATTCACATTTGGAAGCTTTAGCAAACAAGCTCTCCGATTCCATGATACTGAGCACTTCCTCCAAGTGCTTGAGGTGATCCTCCCACGTCTTGCTGTAGATCAGAATGTCATCAAAAAATATCAGCACAAACCTTCGTAACTGATTCTGGAAGACACGGTTCATGCAAGACTGAAAGGTTGCCGGAGCGTTAGTCAACCCAAATGGCATGACTAAGAATTCAAAATGGCCATAGTGACATCTGAAAGCTGTTTTTTCCACATCTGACCCCCTCATTCGTATCTGATGGTAACCCGACCTCAAATCAATCTTCGAAAAGAACTTAGCCCCATGTAGCTCATCAATGAGCTCATCTATTCTGGGAATGGGGTATCTATTCTTGATGGTGCTTTGGTTCAAAGCACGATAGTCCACGCACATGCGCATGGTACCATCCTTCTTCTTTACAAGAACCACTGCAGAAGCAAAGGGGCTCTTGCTTGGGCGTATGAAACCCATCTCCAACAGTTCTCGGATATTCTTCTCAATCTCATCCTTTTGCCTCTTCGGATACCGGTATGGAGTTGTGATCACCGGTTTAGCTCCTTCCTTGAGCTCTATTATGTGTTCTGAACCTCGATCAGGGGGAGGTCCAGGAGGTAAATCAGCAAACACTTTACTCTTTTTGGTGAGTAAAGATTGGATATCAGGAGGATGCTCTACTTTAGTTTCAGCTGGACTTGCTGGAAGAATCATGCACTCAGCAGCCCATTCCACTTGATCATGACGTATCAACTTCGCCATCCTCTTGAATGATACAATCCGAGGACCACCATTTGACATACCTCTCAACACCACCTTCTTCCCATCGGATTGAAACTTCAACTCCATAGTTTGCAGATTTAGAGAGATCTCTCCAAGAGATCGCAGCCATTGAATGCCAAGGACAGCATCCGTATCTCCAATAGTGACCACATAGAAGTCATCCTTGACTTCGTAATTGCCCAATTGCATTGACATGTTCGGAATCCTCTTGGTGCATGAGATGTGAAACCCATCCGCAACCATAACTCTGAACCCTTCAAAGTCTTCTGTTTGCAATCCTTTATTTGCCACCACAACTTCGTCTATGAAGTTATGTGTTGCACCAGTGTCAATTAGAGCAACAATACGTTGCCCTTTGATCATCCCACGAACTTTAAAGGACTCATTCTTTTGGAAGCTCGAAAGTTGAGCCAATGTACCACCACTTTCTTTTTCACCTTCAGACTCTTCTGGAGTATTTTCTTCATCGCTGTCCTCAAAATCAGCTTGCTGATCAGAAAAATCAGAATTGCTTTCATCAGCTGTATAGAACTCAATTTGATGAATCTTAGCTCCCTTGGGGCACACATGATCTTGTGACCATTTTTCCCAACAACGGAAACATAAACCTTTCCTACGGAGTTCATTGATAGTCTCTGGATCCAATCTTGAGCCATGAGGTTTCTGTGGTTTAAACTCCTTATGATGAGGCTTCTGATGAAACTTTTTCCCTCTATCTCCTTTGTGAAAAGCTGGTTTGGAATGGAACTTAACTTTGGGAGCAGCCCACTCCATGTTTCTAGCTTTTTTCATTGCTTCTTGTAGGGACGGTGGATCAAAAGCTTTGATCCAACCCTTGATTGGCTCCATCAATCCTTCAGTGAATAGGATTACTAATCTTCTCTCTGTGATTCCAGTGACCATAACTGAAAGTCTTTGAAACTCAGCTATGTAGGCATCCACAGTGCCATATTGTCTCAACTGTGCCAACTCCCTAAAGTGCACTTCTGGGTCCTTCTTCTCGAACCTTTCAATGAATCTATTGGAGAATTCATCGTATCTAGTGATAGACCCATGACCTAAGGTGACTAGGCCATGGTACCACCATTCATGCGCCACCCCATCTAGGTGTAGCGTAGCGAATCTAATCGCTTCTTCTTCAGCCATTGGCCTAAGTGCCAAATAGTTGTCTAGTTTTTGTAACCAAGCTCGAGCAGAATTATTATCGCTTCCATCAAAATGGGCAAGCGTAACCTTGTTGAGAGCTTGATTCCAATCTCCTTGGGCTAGGGTTCTTCTTTGATCATAGTTTCTCCCCTGGCCTCTATCCTTCCTTCTATACTCCATGTAATCATTGAAGGACATGTCAAATTTTACTTCATTAGGAAGGGTGTCATACTCTGTTCGGCCTATCCTCACCCTCTCCAAGGATGAAACATTTTCTTCAGGATCAGGCTGTGGGATTGCTGGTGTCAAAAACGTGGGTTTGAATGGTCTAGCAGAAATGTAAGTGTTGCTCACTGCAGGTTGGGCAACATGACCATTGTGCGGGTTGGAAGCACTGTGCTCCCCGGTATGCCCTGTGTTGTGTTGTGGAATATTGGGACCCAATCTCCCCAACAGGAGAGAAAACATATCCATCATGGCATCCATCTTCTTATCGAGTCCTTGACCCAAATTGGCTGAATTGTCTATACCCTTCCCATTGTCACCTCTGTTGCCAGAACTTCTTTCATTATCCCCCATTTCTGTTTCTTGTGAAGGCTCCCAATTGGCCCTCAAAACCTCGGAAGCAGTGTGACCTTCTGGGGCTTGATGCAACTGTGTCTGAACTGTACCTTTCTTGTATACTCTTGCCAAATACCTCTGTTCTCTGTCACTCATAGAAGGCTGATTTCACAGGATGGCAGGATACGTGGCTCTGATACCACTGAAATATACCGAGCCAAAATTTTTTTTTGTTTTTTCAATTTACCATTAACAACATTACAAAGCAGTGCACCCGTTAAGGTTAGGAGAGAAAACCAAAACGTGCAAGAAAGCAACTCTAACCAGAATGGCGCCGATGATGGCGAGCATTGGTCAGAGGATCTTCTATTCTACTTGCAGGAAAGAACTCAACGTCAAGTATGTGCTACCCAATCCAATGCGGAGTGAGGGGCGACCATATGACGGAGTGAAAACAAACTACTGCTTGAAAGAAAATGCTGAAAGCTAAAGACTCTCAACACCCAGAATGTGCTTTCTACCCCAGTATGAGATAGTAGCGACCATAGGGCGGAGATGGATTACATACAATATCAAAATGCTGAAAGTAACAACTATTACAGAGTGGATAAGCAAGAATCTAGAGTGCTGTCAGTACTACTGTCAGCGTACAATTTAAAAGAGGATAACTTGCTATCACTACAATTCAATATATAATGAGTGTTTTGCAACAACAGTAAAGAATCCTTTTGCTGATAAAAGAAACTCAAATGAAGAGGTTGTAAAACAGATCCAACCTCGTTCCTAGCTTGGCCAATGTTCAAGGAATTCTCCACCACGCTATTGTAGAGTTCTCTTCACCGTTCAATGTAGACTTGGCTGCTTTCTTCAAACTGTGTAATCAGATCCTGCACTTTTCATTGAATAACCAGCAACATAGATATATCTCGAAATGCTCAGAGCTCTTTCCAAACACACTCAATTAACCTCACACTAAATGCAAAACCCAAGAATGAAGGTGGCGATCAAACTAGACATACAAAACCAGATCAAAATGCAGACTTTATTTAATTGCACGAACCCCAAGACAGCTGAGATGGTACGGCTTTGCTGAGAGAGGCGACTTTCTCTTAAAAATCAGAATCTGCACTATAAATTCTGAAAATTGGCAAACATTGGCGCCTATCTAATGTGGAGGGAAAGAGACAATACCCATAACCAAATTTTTAGTCTTTTTTGAATTACAATTGAAAAGGTTGATCTGCTGTGCAAAACTACAATCTTGAATATGGCTTAAAATGCAGAAAACAGAAAACTAAAGTCTTAACTTGCAACTTACAATGCACTAATTCCAATAACACAATACTAGACTAATAATCATCACTAGTCGTTGTCTTACAAACGAGAAGAGATGCCCATACTAGGAGGTCTTCATCCCTCGAAGCAATCCAGAATCAATCCGGCAGCATAACGGTGTATTTTCCAAGATAACCCAAACTGATGCACAAGCCCTCTTTTTATAAGTTTCGTTTGACTTCACGAAACCCTAAAATCATCTTTTAGGTCAAATTCCCTGATCTCCTCAAGAAGGCGTACTTTCTCCTTCAAAGATTAATAAATGATATTTTAATTAAAAGTCAATCTTGAAAGGTGCGCCCAATATAAGCTTGCTTGACTTAGGCAATAATTAAAATAATCATTTAATGAGGGCGCCACCCTCAATGGCCCCTTTTTAAAACATCTTTAAGTCATTACTTCTAAGCCCAAGGTCAACATTAAAATATAATATTTAAATGTGCCTTTAATGAAATAACTTAACTTATCCCTCCGGAGGCGCACTGAAGCCAAAACTGATCCAAACATCTGACCACTGAAACAAGAAGTCAACCGAGCTGAACATCATCTGACAAGCTGCCAAAAATAGAATTTACTAAAAATAGTAAATTCCAAAAAGTACCCAGAATGCCGAGACTCAATATACCATCAAGGGTTCTCCTCAAAACCCGTAAGGAATCCAGCCATTAAAACTATCATCTCCAACAATCACCTCGAAAAATTAGAAACCCTACCTTAACTTCCTAATTAGCCCCAAGTTCCCAAGGAAAGGCTAACGGTCACGTAAACCGCCGCCGAAAAGTGTATGCGCGATAGTCGGTTCTGGAGTAAAATTCCCAGAAGTGGAATGGTCAGACCGTGGGACCAAGCTTACTCCAAGCACCAACTACCACCCACAAATGGATGGATAGACTGAGATTGTAAATAAATGTGGAGGGATATCTTAGGAATTATATTGCAGGGCAGCAAAAGGCTTGGGTAAAGTGGATTCACCTCTGTGAGTACTACTATAACACCACTTACCATTCATGGCCATGTATGGTTATGAGGCACCTAGCTTTCTTGACTTACTGCTGAGTGACAGTAGAGTGCCTAGTGTTGAGGATCTTTTGCAGGAGAACCAGGATATTATGAGGGCTCTTTGTGAGAATATTCAGAAGGCACAAAATCAACAAAAGCAGTATGCGGATCAGAAGAGGGTAGAGCGTTCTTTTGAGGTAGGGGATATGGTGTATCTGATGTTGCAGCCCTATCGTCAGTCCACTCTTAAGAAGAATGGTGGAGAGAAACTTAAGCCATGATATTATGGCCCTTTCAGGATCATCAGACGGGTAGGCGAGGTGGCTTATGAGTTGGAGTTACCGGCAGATAGCAGGGTTCACAATGTCTTTCATGTGTCACGCCTCAAGAAAGCGTTAGGATATCGTGTTGTTCCTTCTATAGCTTTACCACCCCTGGATGATGAGGGGAAATTGATTCTAGTGCCCGAGGCCATCTTGGATGTCAGAGAGAGACAGTTGCGGAGGTAGGTCATCAGGGAGTATTTGATTAAATGGAAGGACTTGCCAGTTGAGGATGCTACATGGGAGAGTGAGGAGATTCTGCAGCATCCGGAGTTGAGATTGCTTGGGGACAAGCAATTTCAGGGAGGGTGGACTGTAATGTCCCCTCCTAGCTAGACTTCAATAGTTCAATGGGATTAGCCTATCTGTTGACCCTCGTAGGCTAATGGGATTGGATAGAGGGTCTTTGTGGCAGAAACTCGATCATTTGACAGTTTTATTCTTCTCCGGAGTTCAGGGAGTTTCAGGTTTGGCCTTCGCAAGGGATTCAGAGCTCAGTTTTACGTACTATTTATAGTAAGTCGTTCCGGTAGGGTTATTATTTATAGCAAGGCACCTGATGGTGAGTATATTGGCAGTGTCGATCCTAGTTTCAATTAGCTCAAAGAAATAAGGTGTTTGCCTAAGTTATGACATTTAATTATTATTAAAGGTTCACTTTAATAATAATTAATATTTTAAATGATATATTATAATGTTATATTTGCACCTTATATTTGAGGGGTCATTGATGCATTAAAAAGGGGGCCATTTCAATTAGTTATTTGGACGCCAATTATAAAGGTTATATTTTAATATCTTTGAGGTGCAACTTAATAACATTTTAAAATAATTAAAAAGGCAAAGAGGGGTCGACCTCTTGAGAGGGTTATATTAGCTATTTGGAGGAAATTGAAATCTCTCTTGGACATTTTGTTATCTCATTTCATGAACTTCTTGGTGTTGGGAGAATAGAGACAAGGGTTTCTGCAATTTCCTGTGCATATTGACATTGGAGAGCATAGCTCCTTTAGCGTATAAACAGTCTGAGGCTGTGAAACTATCAGCTGAAGTTGCTCTACTGTTGGCTTCATTCAAGAGTCAAGTTTGTGCAGATTGGAGACATTTTTCAGGGGTTTTTCAGGCATATTTCAGTATGGAGGCGAATATCACTAAGGGTCGCTTGTTTTATTGCTATTAATACTTCCGAGGCCGTACCACTTGAGGAGGGAGGCGTGATTTCTCTAGGCTTGAATGCCTATGCTTTTGAGGGGGTTCTTTCACCATTTTGGGTGTCCACTTCTACATAGCTTTGGCGTGGGTTTGAAGTAGAGTTTCTCACAGTTTGCAGCAGGTTGAACCCTCTACTTGTTTCAGCCATGGCGTCTAGCAACCTTCAGTTTTCATATTTTGCTATTTCTTGTTTTCGGGTATGCACTGTTGTAAAAGCTTTGAAATTATGTTGAATGAAAGACATTTACTTTGCTGCAATAGTTTGTTTTTTGTAGTTAGATATTCTTTTTCAGTTTTCTTTACTCTTGGCACTATATTTCAAAAAAATACAAAAAATGCATATATTGAGCAAAAACACAAAAAATCACAAAACAAACAAACAAATACCGGCAGTAAGTTTCAGCAGTTAGAGCTTTATAGTTTGGGAGAACTTAGAGTTCTTACATTCTCCCATAAGGGTTTCCACTTAAATTGTGTGTTCTTCTTGTGTTGCATAATTGTTAAATCTTATGTGATTGATATTGTGCAATTGATATTATTATGGTTGTTAGTTTGAAAAAAGAGCAAAAGATTGTATTATACTGATTCACCCCGCCACCCTCATCTCCCACCCTCCTCTCCAACTCTCTCAGTATAATCGTGTGCTCATCACTTTTGTGCTTTCATTGAAGTTCTTTGATGTTGGGTGGCTATCTACATAGACAAATCTTACATGGTATCAAAATGTCATGTCCCCGAAATCGTGAGATCTAGAAGCATTTAACCTTTTGATATTACGTAATAATAATTGTCCAAGATGATATTACATCGTAAACATTATGATATAATAAATATTAAAGTATATAAAATAATAAGATAATTTGGAATATCATTAGATATAAATATAAATATTAACATTTAAATATATATAAAATATATTAATAAAATTATCAATATTGGACAATTATGATTACCATAATTAAAAATGTTAATAATTTACTATCACCATAAGACAAGAAATAATAATAATAAAAAGTAATAAATATTAAATATATAAGTCATTTGCTAACATATAAACATAAAACAAACCTTCGA
>VDFB02372756.1:0-18868 GCA_007258455.2 Sequoia sempervirens | reverse complement strand
ATGTAAAATAGTCTTGGCAGGATAATTTTTTACTTAAGACTTGGAGGACTCGACACAGACTTGGTAGGCTGAATTTTTTACTTGGATGTTGAAGGTAGGTTTTCAAATAAAATAAACCCTACCCCACAGAGTGATGTGTGTTTTCTATTATATTTTCATTGAATGCTCTTGCAAAATAAATAAAATTAGCTATGATGGTTTTTTATTCATTGTTGCCAATTGATTCTAAGTTTTCTTTAAGAGGCTTGGGGTTGTAAGATCAAAGGGGTCTCTTGTAGTCAATAGAGAAATAAAGTCAGTCCTTGAAGAGATTGTAACAAAGATGTGATAATCACAAAGCACAAGGTTCAAAGCAATGAGATCATAATATAAAAACAAAAGAGAAAAATTATGTTTTTATCATAACAATGATTTTAAGGATTGACTATGAAGAACAATCATCATAAGATAGCAATCAATACAAACAATGACAGTGCTAATAAGTTATCAATACAATGAATAAAGAGTTCCAATTTCAATGCATGATAACTATAGTCCAAGGCATGCAAGGGATAGGAATGAAATACAATATATAGAGGGAAAATAGTTGCAAATGATCATTGTTATATCAAAGCATATGGGTGTCAAAGGATCATAGCAAAATGAAGGAGATAATAGTAGTTTTTATGAATGTCATGTGACCCGATATCATGCACAAAGAAGATGTAAAAGACCATGGAACAGAGTGAAAAGGGGTCAAAGTCAATGAGATTCATTGAATGTCAAAGAGCATTATCATTATATCAGTGAAAGCACAAGATTGTAACATAAATGAAGCAATGGAAAGAAAGAACAATATATGCAACATCGGGATCACTGTTATAATGGATGAAGATCAACATGAGGTTTTGGGATTCAATATTTCCACTTACCTTTAGATTGTAACCTTGTTTAATGTCCTACCCTTTCTTGAATGATATTGGTGTTGTAACTCAAAAAACATATCCCAACAAGCTCTGGCATTACAAAAATGGAAACCACCAATATTTGCATTCAATGGTTGTTTCCTTCATCAAACTTGCAATGTACTCTCAGACTGAAGCTTTTTCTTGATATCTTCTATTATGGAAAACCTTAAAATGTGCGCATGAGCTGAAATACCAAATTGTTGATTAAACTTCGAAACTTCCCTCCAACATGCAATCACAATGTTTTACGCCAAAAATCAATTGCCTAAAATTCCCTCCAAATGCATACAGGACCCAACCAAGGCACCAAAAATACCTTTTTTTTGTCTACCAAAAATACCTATTGCTAAAATTCACCAAAAAAAACTATTGCATGGAAGGCATACAAAAATTAATCTTGATTTTTTAGGGGAAAAAAATTCATCTATCTACATTGTCATTTTAATATAGGTTGTGAAAATTAAGATAACCATGATGTGCTCCTAAAATTACTAGAGTTCAAACTTGTATAAGAAGATAACATCTATAAAAATGATCAACACACAATTGATTTCATAGATTATAAAATAATTCAATTTTTTTTTAAAATTAACAATATAAAGCCTGCAAGACAAAATTTCCGCATACTAAAAGTGATCATTATTATTTCTATTTCGCATTATTAAGATGGTTGAGTATATGAAGATAGAAGTGAATCAATCTTCATTTTTATTTCAATTGGATTGTTTAAATCATATTTTATTAGTGAAATTGACCACAATTGCTCTTTGATACATTTGACATGCTAACACAATAGGAAAATCAAATTGGCTTCAAATCATAGTTAAAAACATTAATGATTCATTAACATAATGAGTAATAAAAGTTACAGTATGTAAATGTTTATAATTTTTTTTATAAAATATGTGAAGTCCTTAAGATTACACCAAGAGGCAATTCCTTGCACGCAATAGGTATATTTGGTGCACCAAGCAACCTAGGCGGCCAAATGGCTCGCTTAGGTAGGGGTCCCATGAAAATCTGTCTAATATTCTTTATTTGTGTATTAGTGATTTATTTAGTCATTTTTATTTGTCTGATATTAGTCATTTAGTTGTGATTTTACCCGATGACCAAATTAGTCACTTATAAATGACCAAATCAATTATTTATTTTCCAAATTCTACTAGTGTTAGTCACGTGACTAAAAGTTTTAGTCATATAGTCATTTATTTGCCAAATTCTACTAGTTATAGGCATAAAACACCAATAATAGAACTATCATCAAACTATCATTGTAGCAATTAGTCCACATCAAAAAAAGTGTCATAATGTCTCAACCCAAAACAAAAAAAAAATGTCAATCTATCAAAGAAAAGTATGAGGGGAACTACATCCTCCCCCCTAGAATCAAGCTTACTCTTGGAAGCCTACAAACAAGTCAGGCTTACTCTCGCATTCGGGATGCATCCTCCCAAGTAGTTGAAGCCTCACAATTAGCATCCCACTGGACCCTCACCTGCTCAACATCTCAGCCCTGAGGGCAAGTATCATGTGTTGTAGAATGCCTATGGGCTCTAGAGCCAGTTGCTCATCCTCTACCTGTAAAGCATTCCATTCAAGAACATGAGAAATATCTGGATAATATGGCCTAAGAACTAAAACATGAAATACATCATGGATGCATGATAGACTGGGTGGCAAAGCAAGATGGTATGCAATAGGACCAATCTTCTCCAAAACTTTGAAGGACCCAACAAAACATGATGCAGGCTTAGATCCTTTTTCATAGTGGATTGGACTCTTTCATGGATGCACCAACAAGAATACCCGGTCTCCAACTGAAAATTGATGATCAACCCTATGATCATTCACATACTTCTTCTACCTATCCTACGCTGCCACCAAATGCTCTCTAATACGAACAACCTGTTGCTCCATCTCCTGAAGAATCTTTGGTCATAGAAGGACTCTGTCCTCAAGATGATCCCAACTCAACAGGGTCCAACAAGGATGACCATACAAAGCCTGAAAAGGAGGCATACCAATAGAACTGTGGTACCAATATTGTACGCAAACTCCACCAAGTATAGGTAATCCTCCCAATAAGATTATTGATCCATGAGATACATCCTGAGCATATCCTCAAGGTCATGATTAACCCTCTCGGTCTACCCATCAATCTCCAGGTGGTAAGCAGAACTAAAGTTCAATTGAGTCCCCAATTCATGCTGCAAGGACGTCTAGAGAGCTGAAGTGAACACTAGATCTCTATCAGAGATAATCCTATGAGGAATCCCATGCAATCTAAATATATCCTCCACGAAAGCCCTGGCCACTGAAGAAGCATTATATGAAGACCGAATAGGAGAGAAGTGTGCCACCTTAGTCAACCTGTCCATAGTGACCATGATGGCATCATGACGACAAGAAGACACTGGAAAGCCGACTATAAAATCCACTGAAATGATATCCCATTTCCATTCTAGAACAAGATGTGGTTGTAAAAGATCTGTGGAGCATTGGTGCTCTGCCTTAACCCTCTAAGATTCCAAACACCTCAAAACAAAATCTATAATATCCCTCTTCATTCTGGCCCAAACATACAACTGATGGAGGTTTGTGTGCATCTTCTTGACACCTGGATAAGCTGAGTAGGGTACCCGATGTGCCTCTGACATAATTAGGGTATGAAGACCCTCTAAAGGAGGAACATAGATGCAACCTAAGTGTCACAAGAGACCATCTGACTCAAGAGAATAACCTGCAAATCTACCCTCCAAGGCTCTTCCTAACTCAACCTCAAACCTCACCTCATGATACCAACTATCTGCAGGAAGCACTACAAGGATATGCCTCCTCAAACCTACTCCAAGAGTCACTACTGAAAGCTCATGTCTCCGCCAACTAAGAGCATCGACCACAAAACTCTCCTTACCTTGGATAAACTTCACCTCAAAATTGTACTCGCATAGGAACTCCATCCACCATCTCTACCTAGCATTCCAGTTTGGCTATGTGAAAATGTATTGTAAACTACAGTGATCACTATGCAACTCAAACTGATGCCCCAACAGAAAATGTCTCCATCTCACCAAAGCATGAAAAATGGTGGCTAACTCCAATTCATGTGTAGGATAGTTCAACTTCTAATCCTTGAGTTTATGAGACTCATAGGCTATCACACGACCATCTTGCATCAATACTACTCCTAAACCCTCCAAAGATGCATCAATACAAACCACAAAATCTTTGGTAGGATTAGGAATTTCCAAAATAGGTGCACTAGTCAACCTCTCCTTGAGAGTCTGAAAGGCTTCCTGACACCACTCTAACCAAATGAAATTCTTCCCTTTCCTCTGAAGGGAAGTGATAGGGTGAGCTATCCTTGAAAAACCCTACACAAACTGTTGATAATAACCTGCTAAACCCATAAAATTGTGAACCTCAACAACTTTAGTGGGTGCAGGCCAATCTATGATGGCTTGGATCTTCAAAGGATCAACGACAATACCCTCTCCAGAAATGACATGCCCCAAATATCTCACCTCTATCTGAAAGAATTCACACTTTTCCAAATTTTTATATAGCTAATTCTCCCTCGGACACTACAATACCTACTATAAATGCTCCTTGTGCTCCTCCATAGTCCTTGAATAAATCAAAATGTCATCCCAAAACACAAGGACAAATGTGTCGAGATAGGTGCGGAACACTCCATTCATCAAGCTCATAAATACAGACGGTACATTCATCAACCCGAATGGCATAATAGTCAACTCATAGTGCCCATATTAAGTGTGAAATGTAGTCTTACGAGTGTCTGCCTCAAAGATACACAACTGATGATACCTCGATTTAAGATCAATCTTCGAAAACACCTTGGCTCCTTTAATCTGATCAAAGAGGTCATCAATCCTTGGCAAGGGATATCTATTCTTCACCGCACCTTATTCAACTGCCAATAGTCAATACACAACCAAAGGGATCCATCCTTTTTCTTCACAAAAATGATAGGTGCTCCCCAAGGAGAGATACTAGGATGAATGAACCCCTTAGCAAAAAAATCCTCTAGCTGCAACCGAAGCTCCTTAAGCTCTTGAGTGGTCATTTGATATAGGGCTTGAGAAATAGGCTCTGCTTCGAGTACAAGATCTATTCTGAAATCGATGCCACGCTTAGGTGGCATCCTCAGAAACTCACTAGGAAAGACATCTACATATTGCCTAAGGATAGAATGATTGTCGAGGGCCACCTCTCGACTCTCCCCTAACTCCAAATCATTAACCATCACAAAAAACAACTAGAAACCCTAATGCATACATCTCCTCAATTGCATAGTAGAAATCATACATAAGGAGATGGCCCTCTAAATGCCAACTACCTCTACCTCTCTACTTGAATCATTCACACACTACATTGACTTATGTTGGAAATATATCACTACTTGATGAGCATCTAACCAATCCATGCCCAACACTATATCATAAGATCCTAGGGGTATGATGCGAAGGTCCACCATGGTAAAGAGAGTACCAATCCTCAATCCACATCCATACATAGGGGATTCTACCACTACTCTAGCTCCGGAGGCCAATTCAACCTGCCACCTATCATCCTACTTTGCTGCCACAAGTCTACATTGCTCCACTAAAGAAGGGGAAATGAATGAATCAAAAGCACTAGATTCAAAAAGGATAGAAATAACAATACCCTACAACACACTAGTGGTCTCCACAATTGTGCCCTGATGCTCTACCTGGTGGTTATCAACCACTGTAAACACTCTGTGAGACCTGCCTACATCACCCACTATCAGCTCTAAAGTTGTCAGCCTCTAACTGAATCTTGATGTGCTCTTCTGAGGACACTACCTGGCTATATGGCCCTGTTGGGCGCAAGAAAAACATCATGTACCTCTACCATACCCCCTACTACCTAAGAGTATACTAGACTACTGAAAACTACCTCTACTAACTACATATTGTGTGCTCTGAGCCAGCTGGTCAGGATGATAATGCTTGGCTCGCTGCCAACTCTAGTTTTTCCCAAACTAAGAACCACCACCTTGCTGAGACTGAAAATTCATAGGTTTTGACTGGGAACGTTGATGTTGTTATTGTTTTCCACCCTTAATGAGTGCATGATGGATCCTATAGGAACTTGTTGCCTAAGACTAACCACCTCGGGACCCGAAGCCTATTAGAGGTGCACTACCAATCTGCACACCTGTCTATCTTCCTAATGCCATGGCTAGATTCTCCTCTACTATCTAAGCCTTCTCTACTTCCACTTCCATGGTTTTTGGCTTGAAGACACAAAATCCCCCAAAAATATAGTCATTCAAACCCCTAATGAAGTGTTGAACCAACATAGCCTCATCATCACCAATTCTTGCATATTGCTTAAGCTCAAAGAACCTATGCTCATACTACTCCACAAACATAGCCATTTGCCTCAACTCATGAAAATCATTAGTGCGACATTGCCTCCAATGGTCTAACAAAAAGAAAGCTTTGAACCTCTCCAAAAACATCTCCCAAGAAACTGAACCAATATCCAAATGTATTCTTTGTTCCTCCAACCGCCACCATGTAGAGGCAAAACCCCTAAGGTTCATGATGGAACACCTTGCCTTGGTGTTACTACCATACATATGCATGGAAAAACACCTATTCATATCTATCAACCATGTTTATGCCTCCAATCCACCACTAGAACCATTGAAGGTAGGAGGACATGCCCTCAAGATATCCCTCATATGTCCTACTAAAATTGTCTACTGCTCTGTTGTAACATCTCTCCTCCTAGGAGACCTTTCTCTTTCCCTATCCACCTACTTATTAACCTCTTGTTTAGGACCTAGATGGGCAAGGAACTCCTCAAGCAAATGATGCAACTAAGCTCCCTCTAACTCTGGCTAACTTGGATTTTGACCCTCGCTTTCCTAATCATTCTGAGAACTCTATTGTTCCTCACAATCCCTTTTGTGGAAACTCTAAGATGGGGTGTTCTAGCGGTTAGCCCCATAGCCACCACCACAACCTCTACCATGTTCCTGACCTTGACCTTAACCCGTACGCATCATCCTACATAGACACCACCAAAGGACAAGTCTACGGTTGTTTGGTGAAGATGACAAAAGGGGAACATAATGTCTAGAGTCAAAGCAACTAAGACAACATAATGGGCTCATATAAAACCAGGGTACCCAGTGTTAGAACCTATCTCTAATACCATGTGTAATGCCCTACCACAAAACCCCAAAGGACAACATGCAACAAGACTAAATAACAGAACATTTTTTTTTTTTAAACAAGAAATACACATTAGATTGCATAATATAAGATAACACATAATCTAAACCTAAGTCCTCTAAGGTTCCATGACTACACTACTAACATAACTATCATCCAAGCTAACAAGAATCATTCCATTAACTACAATGATAACATGAGTTAACTAAAAAGAAAAGTTTTTTTTTTTTTTTAATTCACCACATTATAAGATCCTACATTAATCACTTCCATAACATGTCAATAGATAAATAACATTTAAGATCATTTTAAATAACTATCATATGCAAAATACATCACTAACATTTTCCATTACAAGAGAGTACATTATTGTCTATTAAATCATCAAAAATGTTACATCAATGCTTCCCTGAATACATGAGGGAAGAGTACATCAAAATACAATAGATGGTACAACTAGAGTAAAATCCATTATATATACATAAAATATTGTCTTCATGAACTAGAACATGATCTAGAAACTGCTACTTAAGGGACAACCTCCACACACATGAACAAGCAACAAGGAAACCCAATGGAGGAAAAACACCAACCTCCTGACCATGAGGAACACTGAGGTCCACCCCCATGCTAGGAGATAACACAAGGTCCCACCACAAACAATCAAGCAAGAATACAACAGGCTAACATAAACAAGGCTATACATGGCTCCAACACAACACTGCAAAAACATTAACATCACATACAACACATCCATCACTTCCAGAGGCATTCACACAATAGAAGGGGAAAACATAGCTAGGGAATACTAGACTGCAATAGGGAAGAGTGTCATTGGATGGTCCTGACATGGGTTGTCTTGGTAGTCTCTCACTAGACCCTGATCCCCATCTATGGTTGTCCTGGTAAACCTCTCACTAGGTCCCAGCCCCATAGGGTGACACATGTGGAACCAACATTCCTTTCATGAGGACAAGGAAGTTCATCTTTCCAACCAAGCCTTCTCAACCCATCATTAGCCTAAACAAGCACTACAAGTATGGGTGAGGCATCCATTGTCATGTTTAATGTGCAATCTACCCATTCCCCTAATCCATTATTAAGTTATCACTAGATTAAGAAACTCTTTGATGGGTTTTCCTAAACACCACTTTGGGTTTCAACCCCCATTGAGAGCCACTCCCCCTACTTGCAATTAGTAAACCCTACGCAAACAAGCAAGGCATTGACCATCTTGAAAACACATCACAATCACATAAAACTATACATAGTGCAAGGCATTGACCCTCTTGCACACAACTCAAACATTACCAACCACTTCCAAGACAAAACAATCATAAAACCGTACATGCAAAATACTTCATCCTAAGCCTTTGGAAGTCAACCTTAACAACTTGCACAATGAATCCCACTTAAAACAATTTCCAAAATCACTCCAACATCAAAAATAAAAAAAATATTCATTACATATGATCCAACAAACAATACATCCATGAAAAACCTTATTTCCCCATCTCATAAAACACATTAACTTAGCCTCTAATTCACAATTGTACTCAATAACTAATTGCACGGTAGATTTACAATTTATCTATTAAATCATTATAGAAGCAATCAAAATTCAATAATCAATGCAAATATAATCTAGTTCATTCATTTAGTCAAATATTTTAATGATCTAAATATATAAATAAATCATTTTCCACTATTTAACTCCCAACTTCATTTATCTAACATAATCTTTTAATCTCATTGCTAGAATTGTTCTTTTACTAACATTATAATATTTATACATACATACATACATACATACATACATACATACATACATACATACATACATACATACATGCATACATACATACATATATATATTTATATCCATATATATATACATATATATAAATATGTATCTATTTTAAAACAGAATGCGGTTTCCTGACATTATATCAGATTATCATATGGCACTATAGAAATGCATATATATATATACATGTACACACACACACATATATAATCAAATGCCGAACTTAATATATCCACACTGAAATGGAAGGAAATATAAGAGTTGACTATTAACATAAACTTATTTATCGAATACCAGTTATGTTGTGGAAGCAAGGAATGCTTTTCATTTAACTTACACATAGTTCAAATAGAGTATCAAATGCCAAATAAGGAGCTTACACAACGAACACCCACTGCAAGTGCACTCTTTAATTACTATATACAATGTATGCAAATCAAACTTCAAGTGTAATCATCTCCAGTGAATAATGCATTCACATATTAAATGTAATTCGCAAGCCAAGATTTATCCATTGCATGGATTTTAAAATATTCAATGTGGATTATGAGGCGTATGAGTTAAATTGCAATGTGCCAAGCTTGATACATTACAACTATAGAAATAATAAAATCAAAATTTCCAAAGATAAGAGTATGATGCAAGGGTGAATTCAAAGAAAACACAGAATGACGGTGCATGCAATCTCAACCCTAGCCGCTACTAAAGCGAAAAACCTTAGGAAAATGAATGGAATCAACGCTTGGTCCACCCAAACAAATAGTAGAGGAGTCTATGAATTCATAAAAGAAAAATAATTGGCAGGAATTAACCAATAACACAGTTTACGGTACAATGGGCTATAGCTTAAAAAACTAGATGTCGAAGGAAAAAGGTGAAAAATATAGAGGACACATAACCAAATTCAATGGATAGGCTTTAGAAACTTCAAGAAAATGCATTTTGCAAGGGAAGGCATATTCTATCACACTGAATGCAATGGTTGCAAGATATACACAGATTGGGTTTATTAAAAAACCTTCAGGAAAGCAATCGAATTGAAGAAGTATAAATAGAATAAACAAATTAAACAAAAGACCTAGAAGAAATGTGGCTTCAAGGGCTGCAATAATTTTACAGAATACGCACAAAATGATTTCCATAAAGAGGCTTTGGTAATCTTCAGAAAATGCAATTTTCTAAGTGTTTCAATTTAAAAATTAAGTAAACAAAGAAATGTTTTGTTTCAAAAATAGAGATAGAATTCAGAAAGCAATGGAACCTGGATTCAATCGATTGGCGCGGCTGAAGATCTGAATTCCCAAGTTGTAGCTCCAATCACTTCAAAAACCCCAAACAATTTTACAGAGTTCCAATTCCAAAATCCCCAGTACTTGAAATTTGCAGGAAAATACTCTTTCAACTAACAAAATGTAAAATTTTCAAAAATACAAAATTATTCACGGGAACCCAACAAGACTGTTTCTAGATTTTAATTCCAATCCCCTTTTCTTTTGCCAAAAATAACCAATTTCATTAACTATTTTTGAGTGCACGTTGTTGCATGCAAACCTTTTTTTATTTAATCATTTTATTTTATATTTATTGTTCACTACAACTATTTATATCTTTATTTATTTTTATTTATTCAACTAGACATATTCTAATTTATTTAAACTTAATAATCACCTTTTAATATTTTATTTATTAACTTCAACTTTACATTATAATTTATTTTTACTTATCAAACATACCTTTTAACTTAATAATTATTTTTTTTAATGCGATAATTAATCAGAAACATTTATCAACGAAATTTAAATCAAATGGACTAAATACCCAACAATACTTGACCACAAAGCGAAGCCAAAAAATAAGACCACAACAACATTGATGGACCAAAACCACCATACAGACAACACTGAAAGGGTATGAAAATCGGATACTCATCCTCTTCAAGGATGATGGCTGAAATAGGGGACCAAGTGCTACCTTTGATCAACAATTTCATTGGGTTTTGAGGCATGCTCAGACCTGTCAATTTAGGTGGATTCGATGCCTGGTACCTACAACCTGCAACACACAAAATGGTTGAGCATATACATAATCATACAATCAGACACACCGTGAAAGGAAATCATAGGGTAGTAGGGTACTCACGAATGAGTATTGTGACACTGTCCCTTTCACAAAAACACACCAAACAAGTAACCACATCAACGCATAACAATCAGTTGCTTAACAAGAAGATAAGAACAATCACCAGATAATCACATGATGCTCCTAATAATATCAATCCACATAATCAATTAAGTTCATATACTAGTCATAACATAGGCATAAAACACCAGTAATAGAAGTATCATCAAGCTATCATCGTAGATATAAGTCTGCATCAAACAAAGTGCCATAATGTCTCAACCCAAAACAAAACAACTATCAGTCTATCAGAGAAAAGTATGATGGGTACTACATAGTTCATGATTTATAAGATGTATTTCAAATTTTTACAATTTTAGGTGATTTATATTTTTTGCTTTTGACATGTTTGGATTCATACATTGGCAAAGAAAATATTATGTAATGAATGTTCGTGAAAAAATTTACAAGTTGAAAAAAATAATATGTATTTCAACTTGAACATATTTAGGTAATGATTTGTAGAATATCTTTCAAATTTTTGACCTTCTTTCATGATTCATACATTACTAAAAAAAAAATGTATAATTCAATATTGGTGAAGAAAATTGTAGGTTGAGAAATACAATGCACATATTTCAACTTGCACAAATTTAGTTCATGACTTGTAAGATGTGTTTTAAATTTATGACTTTCTTAGTCGAGTCATATTTTTTTTATATTTGAAATGTTTGTATTCATAAATTGGAAATTGAGTATTATGTAATTTGAATGTTTGTGAATTAAAATATACATTTAAACACATAGTGTGTATTTCAACCTACACATGTTTATTTTATGATTTGTAAGATGTCTTTCAAATTTCTAACCTTCTTAGGTTATTTATAAGTTTTTTTTTATTATTTCATTGGAATTTGTACATTAGAAAAATAAATATTATATAACTAAATATTGGTAAAGAAAAGTGCAAGTTGAGACACACAAGTTATGTATTTCAAATTGCACATGTTTATTTTATCATTTATAATTTGTCTTTCAAATTTATAACCTTCTTAATGGATTCATAACATGGAGTCTCCATTTTAGCTACATAGTGATTCATAATTATATTAGTAAGTATAATTTTATGGCAACTAAAAGTTTCTAGGTCTAAATTTTTTTATCTTGTTGAGAAGGTGCATATTTGATGATAAAAAATTAGGTGTAAAATGACTAATTATCTTACTAAAAAGCATGTTGATTCTACTTCTATTAATCTTGTTGAAACAATGTGAAAAGATAAAAATGATTCAAAAGGAATTCAATGTTTCATCCAAGAAAACATGAAAATATTTGAGAGTAATAATGTCTATTATTAGTAATGAAAATAAAGCTACTATATAAGGTTTGATTGGATATACAAATCCTTGCACCCTAATGGCATTCATGGGGCCTATGTACATATAGTTGTAAGCATATATGAACTAATTAAAACACTAAATTAACCAATTCAACTCACAAATATTGTAAGTAAGAAAGGTACATGGAAACACTTCCTACACTAAAATAATGAGGAGAGTGTTGTAAAAATTTTAATAATTAAAAAATGAAGAAACACATATAAACATAAAATAAACAATATACAAATTAACACAAGTTTATGTGGGAAAAACCCCACACTCCAAAGCAACCTAATGCATTATTCAGTAAACAAACTAGTTAGAAGAAACTTGCAAAGAAAGACTTCATAGAAGTATCACCAACAAAAGATCCAAAGGAATTTTGACAACTTAGCAATATAAACAAAAATATATACTCACAACCTCCATATCAAGAAGCTAATATATAGGAGATATAATAAACAAAACCATCATTAGAAAACCATGAGCTAAAACCACCCAAAAAGTGATGCCCAAATCCTAAATCTAAAGGTGAGTCCACAAGCTAAAATAGCATATTCCTTCCAACTATCATAACCTCATTATAAACCACTCACCAAATTGGATGTTCTAATTTGGTTCTACTATCTCCAACCAAAGATGTCTTATGATGTTTTATAACACATCTTAAGTTCTAGTCAACAAGTGTAACTCCCTCTTATAGTTCTTTATGCATCTAACAAATTTTTACAATTCTTATGCAAATTTCTGAGGCCTTAACTTTTGATCTAGGATCATGATTGCACCCATTTAAAAAAAAAAATCTCGAAGAGACCTCTGCAACAAGAACCTTGACCTTGGTGATGTCAAACAACCAAAAATATTCCTTTTGGCTAAAATCTAGTTCTTTGTAGCCTGAAATCGATTTTATCTATTTTATGACCTAAAAATTGCACTTTTTGTAATCTTGTCAATAGGATTAAGGTTGAGACACATTTCCTAACAAATATGCAATGCTCAATTTTACAAAATAAAAATTAAAACATGATAAGAAAGAGAATTATCAAATATCCTCACCCAAGTCTTCTAGATGCACTAAGCACATAGTGGTTGTGTTCAAGGATTGATGTTGGAGAGAGAGTTGAATGTCAAATGCTTAAAGTGCTAGCATAACATTACATTCAAGACTAGTTTTCAAATGGCTTATGGAGGTCTCAATTTAAAAAAAAATCAAGAACTCATTAGGGAGATCAAGAACTCTCATTGATTGATATTCTTAAAGGTGTGAGAAGCTTCCAAGTGGCATGCTTGGAGTGGTGATCAAAGGGGTTCCCAAGATTCAAAGGGAACCAAGGGTGGGGATTTTCCTTAGAGGAAGAGGATGGTGGAAATTAAAAGTATATTTTTGGAAGGGTGTGAATATCTTGCCCCATGCTCCCAAATACACCAAATGTTCATATTGAATGATTTATGTACTAACTTGGAAAATTGAGCACATAATTCCTTGATTAATAATTATTATACATGTGAAAATGATTAAAGAGGTTAATTGATTTGATTTATTTTTTTGAATGTAGATGACACAGGTTTTAGACAACTAAAATTTGGTATTTATTTATCTAAGGTTAGATTATAGAAGAAGGGATAATAGGGTGATTAATGCTAGGAATAGGGTTGGGTGAATAGTGATGAATAATGATTTTATTAATCAAATAATAAAATTTTATTTAATCAATTTGGGAGGAAAATTGAGATAATTGATCAAATGTAAATGATTTATTTAATTAATTATAGAGGAATAATGAATTATTAGATGAAACGATGATGTGATGATGATGTGACAATTTTTAGGTGTCCACAAGGCCCTTCTAGATTTGTAAAATACACTCTTCAAGATTTGTTTGTAGGTAAAACCAATTGGGTTTGCATAATCCACAAGTTTAATCACTTGGAAAATTATGGATATCTAAAGGTCTTTTATTTTTTAATCAAAATTCTTGTAATCTTAATTTATATTTATTATTTTGTTTATATGAGATTTATATGCTTGGGTTGTGTTATTTCATCATATATCTACCATTATTTTTGTTTATCTCTATTTGTGTGATGTACCATTATAGAGTTACAAAGTAAGTATTTTAAACTTTAAATGAGATAAGTAACAGTTTGATAGATCTATAGCAGCTTACATAGTGTGTTAGATATGAATATGAGATTTTAATGTCCTTTACACTAATGCAATTACAGTTTATAATTAGGTATACTAGTAGCTAATGTATTTTAATCTTGATATTTCAGATTAAAAAACTAACAAAAAAACTCACCTTTGAATTGTAGTATGATTTAATCATAATTGACTCATTAGTAGTACATATTATTATGTATTGTACTCATAAGGGCTATCAATGGAGTTATTTTTAGATAATTTTTATAATATTTTATGTTCTATGCTTATAGATGTTTATATTTTGTTTCACTTTTCTTGTAGGCATATATAACTCAAGGTAATACTTTGATTGGGACCTTGATTGTATGAGAAACTATAGCTTATTATATGCATTTAAGACTCCTCGATAAAGTGTCCTAGTTATTATAAACTTCATTAAATTAGAGATTACACTTGTAACGAGTCTTCTAGAATGCACAAAAACTACCATAGGAAATAGGTATTTAAGCGGAATAAGTGGTGCGAGAAAGAGAAGAGTGAAAAAACATTGTAATGTTGCTTGAGATGTTATCAAACCTATGGAGAACCATGTATGTAGGCTCCACCAAGTACTCACAAAACCAAAGGTTTGGATGTTCAAGACTTGGGCCATGGTTTTGGGAAACCATTTACAATTTTCTCGGATCTCCTTGGCCTATATATTGATGGCTTAGAATAGATACTATATGTTTAGTTTCATGTAGGGTTATGATGTCAAAATTCCTCTAAATGCATAGTGTTGTTCTCTACTAAAACACTACAACTCAAAGAGTATATTGTAAGCCATTTGAAAAGTAATCTAATTGAGAATAGTGGTCTTCCAAGGATATATTTCTTGTAATTGTCATTACTCCAATAAAATTATTTTGAATCTAGTTTATTTTCATTGTTTCTTATTAAAATTAAGTAGTAATTAGTTATATTTTCTTTTTTTCTTTATATATATGTGTATTTATGTATACATGTCTATATATATGCATGTGTGTATATATACATACATGACATATATATATGTATATATATGTATATATACATATGTATATATATATGTATATATATGTATACATATATATATATGTATGTATATGTATACATATATACATATATATATACACATATGTATGGCTCTAGGAAAATTCACTACGAGAAAATTCACTGCCAATAATTCACCACAAGAAAATTCATTGCCATGACAAATTCACCTCAAGGAAAATTCACCACCATGGTCAAACTTTGATTTTTTTTACCATGGTGGTTCCTTAAGGTGAATTTTCTCGCAATGAATTGTTGGTAGTGAATTGCTAGAGGATTTGCTTGATACCCATATGTATATATATATATATATACACACACATATACAAATATGTATAGATGTACACATATACACCTATGTATATATATACACATTTACACACACACACACACACACACACATATACATATGTACACACACATACGCACATACACACACACACACACACACACACACACACATATATACACACATACACACACACACACTCACACACACATATATGTATGTATGAATAAATGAATGATAAAAGAAACACTTTTTTTTCAAATTACCTTAACTTCTAAAATCAACAAATTTATCTTTTTTTATAATTATTTATTTCTTTTATTTATAGGTTTTTTAGATGGAAAAATTACATTTGACTAGTTTTTTCTAAATACTTCAACATCATACATACATGTTTAACAAGATAGTGCATTGTGAGAAAACATCAATATTAAACTTTTTTTATCTATACATCATTGTTAATTATAAAAAGATAATAAAAACATTCTTATTATTATTATATTCCTCACAATCATATAAGATAGAAGTTGTAGTAGATGCACACTTATTTTGATGTGATTATAAGGTTATTAGTATATTTATCAAACTAATTATATACATACTATTTCACATTATAATTGTTTTTTTAAGCAAAAGTATAGTGGAATATATATTAATATATTTGTTTAGAAATAACTAATAATACCATTAGTTATGCAAAGAAGCTTGTAGCAATTGAGTATATTGTTCAATAATTCTATGAGGACCATAAGAAAAAGGATTTTTTTACTACAGTGTTTACGGTCAAATGGGTAGTACAATGAACAATATGAACTTTCAAACTCTAAAGATTGTATTCTTTTCTTGATAGTATTTGATGGTCTATTAGACGTATACGAACAATTTTGTATGGATAATGTGATTAAAAAATGATATGGTATTATATGTTAGAATTATAATATGATATCCTATAATGTGCAATTTTGTGTGGAGAACAATCACTCTCAATCTTGAAAGACTCTTCATTATTATCATACTATTTGAGCATCTTGTAATTTTTGTAAAGTTGAGACCTTGCAAAAATTCTTGTCACTACAACTCTTCTTCTCCTCTCTCAATTCCTCTTGTTCTCACTTTATGTTGGTTGGTAGCTGGTGTCAAGATTTGAAAGTAGATCAAAGATGGTTAAAAGGAATTTTTACAAGAAAAATGGGTGAATTGAACCACAAGGTTTTATTTTAGAAATGGTGTTGGAAATTTAGTTTTTTCTAATTTTCTTTTTAATTTAAAATTTTCTAAAAAAATAAATGTATTGATTAAAAATCATAGATCACTTTTAGTTTCTTGATGGGCACACCTACAACATCAATCGTGATAGAGCTTCTAAAATTTTGCAAGATTCTAAGAAAACCATAACTCAAGTCATGATTCTTGAGCTCTATAATCAAAATGGGCTAAGGGTCTGATTGTAAACCCTAATTCCGCAAGCATCCTGTTCCAAAACCCTTCAATGTCATAATTCTGTGGTGACTTGTTCTTGTCGGTCGTTGGTTGAGTAATTCATAACCTAAGCCTTCAAACACATCTGGTTATCACCCCCCTTCGGTTGGGAAAGTCAATCTCTCCACACTTGGTCTTGAGCCAAATTTTTATAAAGTTGGGCTAGTTATTTTTGATGGGCCTAAATTGTTATCCTCAAGGGTCTTATTATCATTAGCCTAGTTATGGCCCCTCTTTATGACTAACGTTTAGTGTATGCAGGAAGGTGAACTGTTGGTTACGAAGATTTAATCCCCGTTGCCCATCACACATCGCGCAAGCATTTATGGAGAGTCGTCGTGAAGCGTGTGAGGTCCGCGAGATGATGACATGTGTCCTTGTCGTATGGAGCCCGACCCATGTACTAATGCCTAGTAACGGATGACAGTGAGATCAACGGTCATTGTGCAGCCTCTAGATTTAATTTGGGTCGTTCATCACGCACCTCATGGTATTTTATTAATGCCTGCCAAACAACTTATGAGGTATGCGAATTGTTGACACGTGGTATTTTTTGACCACCATGCAGAGTATGGTGAATCCCATGGAATGAGTGACATGGATCCCAACCAGTGTGCCTCCATTGGCCAAGAAGTGATAAGCCATGGTATTGAGTTGTCAAACCTGATTTGATTGCATCCTAGTCGTTCGATTGTCCATCTCATTTTGACATCAACAACCGATATTCAAAATTCAAAACACGCATGTGATAGCAATTTTGTTCTGCAACCATTGAAGCATTAATGGTGTGCTTTCTTCAGGAATGATCGAATCAAGTCCTTGTGTGTGTAAGGAATTAATTCCTAGCTATTATGAGGAATGATTCGCTGATCTCCTGGTACCAGCGTGATAAACAGTGAAGTAATCAACACTAGCAAATAATTGCTTCTTCAAGCATGTGACAACAAAGTTGATGAGAAAATACCATCAGGATTGCTTGATAAATACAGACAAAGTGATAGCTATTTTCACCATTGTATTCAGTAATTGACATCTCTCTGAATTCATGTAGAATGAGGAGTGTGCAAGTGTGAGTTTGAGAAGCTACCAAGCAGTGAAAATGAGTAAACTAGTCACTTCCATAGTCCCTGTTAGGAGGTCACCTAGACTTAATTTGTAGAAGCCTCAAGATGATGTTTCTGAACGTGAACACGAGGCACCTGAACATGCTCCATTTACAAAAGAAAAGGTCCCTGTTGAGAAGCCTCTGTGCATTCCTGTTAGATGTAGTAGCAAACTAAAACACCAGGGCGCTGTCATAGAGAAGGTGGAAGAAAAGGGAAAGGATCCTACGCCATTTTCCTCAGGAGTCCGCAGGAAGATAAGATATACAACCCTTCAAAGAGTGTGATGGAGA
>VDFB02372755.1:0-45699 GCA_007258455.2 Sequoia sempervirens | reverse complement strand
CCTCCCAAAGTCCCACCGATACCACCTACTCAAGTCAATGAGCCCATAACACAACTGCTTCCGCCATCAGATCATCACTGGAACACCAAATGTCATTCTACCGATGCGAACACCATATGCCGATGAACTCTAATTGTTGCCAACCCATCATTCCATCGCTGGAACGGGTGAAAACCTTCGTCCAATAAGCTAGACTCTTGTCGACGAGGGAACAACATCGGCCAAGGGGGGTAGAAGCACAATGCTCCTGCATTACACTCCCTAGGTGAATAAAATTTCATGTGCTCCTGCACATAGCATCTATTAGGTCATCCTTCAGTTTTGATTTCTTCTTCTGCACCTTCCAATTGTCTAGTCTTCTCAACTATTGCCTTTGCAGTCTCGCTACTTACACATGTTGACTTCTCTCTTTCTGTGCATAAATTCTCCTTCAGATCTCTTTAAAAATTGTAGATCCCCACCATTCTTCCTCACGGTCTTCTACCTTGGTGGGAATTGACCCATTGCAATTCGTCCTCCTCTAAGAACACTCCTTCCATTGTTCATCCTTCTATGCCTTATCCTTTTGCACAAGGATTTATGCAAGCCTCACTACTACTATGATTTCTCCAACACCATCCACTTTCATCATTGTTTCCTCCAGGGGATAATTTATTTCTATTTTGTCAACACGTTCTACATTCATCAATACGTCCTCTAAAGGACTCTCTTGTAACCCCTTTTCCTTTATGCCTTCACAAAGACATGAAGTTCCATTGCAAGCTCCTCTCTTTCTCTTCCTTTCTTATCCTCTTGTGTGAGGACTTCTTGAATGCCACAGACTTGGCATCCTGATGCAATCTCTCTATTTCCTGCAAACACAACACTACCAAAAGGGTTATAAAAATCATGAGCCTCGAAAGACTCTTCACCAACACCATCTTCTCCTAGTGCAACAAACTTCTTTTGCTTCATCATCAACTTTTCACTTTCAACATCCAAATAACTTTGGATTATCCTCGTCTCTTATTTCCATAGCCTTTCATCTCTATCTTCTTCAATCCCATCATCAAACCTAGAACCAGTTTTGTTCACATCTTCTTCATTTGTGTGGACTGTCCCCACATTTTCTTCCTTCCATGCCCCTTCCATCATAGGGCTGCAAACCTTTTCATTCTTAGTTGTCAACAATTCATTGATTCTCTCCATTTCTTCCCTCAACAAATTGACATCCTCGACTTCACCAATTTGTTCATCAAATTTAGGATTCTTCAGATCCATCACCACATCTTTGTAGACCCTGCAACATCACAATTCTCTATTGCTCTCTTCACAGGCTCTATTTCCTATCTCAAATCATCTTCATGCTTAGGTACCTTGTCACGTACCCCTGCTACTATCAATTTCCTTTGCCAAAATGGTATGATGTACCCATGATTCCCTAATTTACTTCTATCCTTTCTATCCTGTAGGTTTTTAGTCCTATTTTTACTTACATAATCAGAATCAAAAGTTGAACTCATATTCACCTTGCCTTTTTCCTGCTGGCTTGTCACCTTCATCCCTTTGTAGGATTTCTCCTTTTCTCAGATAATCCTCTATTCATCTTTAGGTACCTTGCAATGTACCTTTGTTGCATTCGCTTTCCTTCCCACAGTCAAAACATCATTTAGAAGGATAAACACCACCTTCAGCTTTTGTCTTCTTTTGTTTCCAAGCTTTTATCGTGTCCTCTAATTCATTTAGTTGTTGTTTCAACTCTATCAACTCTCTTTCTTGTGTTCTCTTTATGATTTCCTCGATTCTGGGAATCCTTGGAACCCATCTAACGACAAATCTTCTTGTCATTTCTCTTTTCCATCTTTCAGGTCTATCAAGCTATAACAACATAATTTCTCAACCCTCAGGTCACACAAATGTAAACTGCCTCCCCTTCGATGACGTGTTCACAAATCTTCAACACCTTTAGATGTTACCCACACACTCTCAATGCTCTAATAAACCTTCAAACCCTCAGGTTTGCATATGTGAACTTCCTCACATTTGGCAATCTGCTCACAACTTCAAGAAATATCACACTCACACAACCATCCTCTACCCAACAAAGACCCTAGAAGATGCCTTCCCCTACACACCTCTCTCAATGGGGGAACTGTACACCTTCTACCCAGCTTTATCTCTGCTAGAGGATAGCAATTACAAACCCTCTTTCATGCCTACAACAAACATGATTTATGCAACTCTTCTTAACTCATCACCCACAAGTCTTCTAGCTTCAACCCACACTCATAGGTCCTGGTTTGGTGCTCTGATACAGACTCAAAACAACCAAATCTGATACCATTGATGAAGGAGAAACCCCCGATTTTCCCCTTTCCAACTCAACTCACAGTGACAACACAAGTTTGCATATAGAAAATGCAAAAAGTAAAATAAAAACATTCTTTTATTACTAACATGCCATTACATCAACACATTCCATCAAATGGGCTTTTATTACATCATCTACAAATCTGAAATAGATTTGCACTAGACTTTCACTAGTCTAACCTCTCCCTCTGCTACGAGCTACTTCGCCACCTCCCTTACTACTCTTCTCCATCTCCTGCTATCTCTTTATACCGTGCACCTTCCTGCATGTCATCCTTGATCTTTCTCTCTCCATGTTGTATCATCAGGTGATTACCTCACTATCAGGAGTTTCAACCAGTCATCCAATCAGCACTAGGTCATTGCATTGTTCTCAGTAGCTTCATCGAATCGTCTAATGGAAATAAATTTCACAACAATGATGTGGAATTCACTTGTTCTCAATCTACCAAGTGTCATCCTATCATTTTTCATCCACCGCCATTGACCAACGTACCAATTGCACCGCTCACACTAGCACCACCACCCTATCGCCCAGACTCTAGTTTGACTTTTGTTGATACAAAGAAGTCTTGCCAAATTCACTTCACACACTGACCATCGCTCTATCAGGGAGACTCAAGACAGAGTTTCACTGACGAAGGTTGCTCTCACCGATCAACACATCATTTCGATGTGGGTCCACCCTGTCGCCATGTCACACATCGTAATCCACAACAAGGACGTGGATTACCCAATTCCATCACGCCATGCGTCTGCTCATCCAACACATCATCCTTATCCTGCTGGTCCCACCATGGTCCTCAACCTTCCATCGCTCTATCATTGGGACCTTAATGCATCTCCCACCGATACACCTATGTCTCACCGATCATCGTTCATCGGCTCGTCACTGGAACTCCTCCCAAAGTCCCACTGATACCACCTACTCACGTTGATGAGCTCGTAACACAACTACTTCTGCCATGTGGTCATTGCTGGAACACCAAATGTAATCTTGCCAATGCAAACACCATATGCCAATGAACTCCAATTGCTACCAACCCATCGTTCCATCACTAGAATGAGTGAAAACCTTTGGCCAATAAGCCAGACTCATGTTGACAAGGGAACAACGCCATCCAAGGTGGGGTAGGAGCGCAATGCTCCTGCAACAACATTTTATCAATTTACTAACACCATTTACTAATTTCATACCTCATCCATCTAACTAATTTCATCTCCCATATTTATTCACTCTTTTCATCCATTTTCTCCATTTACTAACTTCATGCATCCTATATTTAACTAATTAAGATGTGCTTCAAAATATCCCTATCATGTACCTTTCATCAACTATACATAATTGTCATACATCATGTCATTTATCTTCATCCAAACACATCATGACCATTTGCATCTCAATGTGTCCATTATAATTTCATCCATTTACTAATTTCATGTCTCTTGCGTCTAACTATTTTTTCACCTCTCCCCTATTTATTCACTCTTTTCACCCATTTTCACCATTTTTATCCATTTTTCACCTCTTCTCTTTGTTTTTTTATCCCCTTTCCCCATTTTTGTGTCTCTTTCCTTATTTTTTCTTTTTTCCCTTTTTGATCCTATTATTTATTTTTAGAGACCACTTAGGTCTTCATAAATTTCTTTTGCCCTCGAGGGGTATCATTTATTTGTCTACTAATTTTATTTTTCCTAGTTGATTGGAGCATCATGTCATCAATTTCACCAAATTCAATGCCTATAATTATTTATTTAAAATGAAACTTATTTCAATCATGATTCCATCCTAAAGAGGGGACAATGTAAGCACTTAAATTTTTTTTGTGTCATATTCTAACATTGGTGTCACCTCATCACTAATCCCGCATCATTCCTATATTGCATTATTCCTATACTAATTAATTGGGTTATTCCTCTTATATGAATTAATTAAATGAAAATATTGATTTAATTATATTTCTCCCACCATTGGTTTTTTTTTTAGCAAAAGTGACAGAGCCACTGTAAAAAATATTTGTATTAATGCTATAAAAGATTACAGAGAAGGAACAAGCAAAGTTTCAAAATGCTTGCCCAAAAGTAGCTACATGATTACTATTTGAAAGCTGGTATATCCACAAGAAGAATAGAACATCAACAATGTCCAAAAAAAAGGTCTTGATAGAGGATATATGCCTCCAAGAGATTACATATCTAAACATAACAACTTGAGCCATATAGAGCAAAAGAGGCATGAAACAAAAATTGAAGACCAGAGCGCTTAGGAGTAACTTTTCAAAGATGAAGCAAGGTCAATAGGAGGAGGAAAAATGGAACAACATGCGGGTCCTTAAGAGCACATCTAAACAAGAACTAGACAACATTGAATAAATTATGCAACATGCCAGACAATGAGGCCCCAATCAGGGTCTCAATTCATCAAGGCGAGCCACAAACACAAAAGACCTATCTGCAACCAAGTCATGAACCATAGCACACAAGAGGGAGCCAAGAGTAGGATCAAAAATTAGATTTCTGTGACATATCACCCTACCCACCATATTAGAGGTAGAGTAAAAGTCATAATTTTATAAAGCTGCCTCAAGCACATGCAATGAGTAGACATCAGGCAACAGATATCTCCTAGAAATGAACTTCACAGTATCAGAGCACCACAAAACGTCCATTAAATTAGATGCAAAAAAATAGGAAATTTCATTTGGAAAAGCCATAGGGTGACTCACTATCACGTTCAAAGCAGTCGAGAAAGTCAAAGCAACCTCTTGTTTCACCAAATTAACATTTTATTTTTCAGTTGCACAAGATCTATGGACCAAATGGAAAGCACAAGAAAAGAGAGAGAGAATATGACAAGAATAGACTGTATTCAATGTCATTGATATGATATGATTCCTGATTACAAATGAGAGAGACCCCTTGGTTATATAGCCAAGGTGAGAACATAGAAGGGCATAAGATTATGACAAGTGTCATAATCTTATGACATGAGACAACTATGAAGAGCTATCACTCCACTTAAGGTGGAGAGATAATCACATGATGTGTCCACAAAAGGTGGAAGTGATAAAGTAATGACATGTCAAGTCCACCAATAGTGAAAAATCTCCAACAACCTCCTATGTGGTCCCTAAGTAAACTTAACTAAGGTGTAATTAAGACCTAGGACAAGGTACAACACATTTAATTACACCAAAACCCCCCCTTAAGTGCAACTTAGGGAGAATGTACACAAATGCAAACAATGCAAGATGGGTCCCAGCTACTAGGCCATGTTAGGTACCCATGTACATATGCAATGCAATCTCTCACAAGCGAGGAAAGGGAGAAAACCTCATGGGAAAAACTCCCCCTCAAAAGAGAGATGAAATACAAAATAGAAATGCTCTCAATGAAGCATGAGAAGGTAAAAACCCCATGTGAGGAAAAAGACCCCTCCATAAGAGAGAAGTAGAAGAGAGACAAGGTAGCCCCCCCTCAATGTTGAGTCTCCTGCAATGATGGTAGAAGCTCGACATTGAATGCTGAAGATGATCCAATCTCGCCGAACAACGTTCTCCCCTTAGGAAGAAACAAAACCAAGGATGTATACAAGATATCATGAAGATAGATGATGTATGATGATGTCTCTGAAGCATGCTCAAGTGTCTCCATGTCGATGCCAAAAGCCGAACCACTCCAATTAGGCGTTCTAGGCCACACTACTGAAGAGTACAATCCAACATCTAGTAGAGAAGAATGTAGAACATAATCTAAAGACAAGGATATCCCCTCGAAAGAAAAAAAAGCCTCCTCCAAATGTTTTCCACAAGAATCCACACTCACGCCAATCTGTGAAGAATGATCATGTAGAGAATGAACAAGAGGGTCAAAGTTTTCCCTCACAACAACTGAAGAAGGTGCATCTTCATCAAAGAGAAGATGAATGCTATTGAGAATGTCTCCCAAATCTGCAAGATGAGACTCCATGAACAAATCTGAAATACCTGTTAGGAAATCATTCAAAGTAGCCATATCTAGAAGACTATGTATGTCCTGTTGCACTGAATCACTAGGAGTCAAAACTGTTGAATCGCAAGTAGCATCAACTACAATAGTAGGTGGAGGAGATGAAATGCATGGCTCAAGTACTGGATCTGATGTGAGTATACCCAAGTTCAAAAATCCAAATGTCTCCTTTGAATCATGGTTTATGTGATCAACAACCATAGGAACAAGGTCACCATCAGAAGCAAACTATGCAAAGGAATACAACCAAGATGAATGATCAACCACCCCAGTAGCAATGATATCTCTAGTCTCCAAGTCACGAATGATAACAAAATCAGGAGTGAACTCCACAGTTCTCCCATCTCCACCATGTGTAATATGATAAATGGAAAGCAAATTGTTCATCAAATGAGGAACACACAAGACATCCTGAAAAGTGTTTTCCCCAATGCTAATAGATCCCTTCCCTGTATGTATTGTTTCCCATCAAAATAGGACACATAGAACAAGGCTGAAATGAAGAGAAGATAGTCTGTGAAGATGCCATATGATGTGATTCTCCTGAATCTAGAAGCCATCTCCCGATCCCCGGACTTGAATGAGCACAAAGAGCTTGTCCTTTATATCCCGATATATGTTTGACCTTTGTCCTTTTTAGACTGTTTTGAAGTAGAAGGAGAAGAAGATTCAGACATTCTAGAAGGCAAATCAATGTGATTCTTTTTGAGAAGATTTTTCAACTCATCTATGTCCTTCTTATAACAATAATGTTCTTCATGTCCATCCTTCTTGCAATATGCACAAAAAGGCCTCTCCTTCTTAGATGTTTCTCCTTTTGATGATGAGGATTCTGATTCTTTATGTGGCTTGTTCTTTTTCTTCTTTTGCTTCTTATCAAGATTCCCTGATTCTTTCTGTACCTTAGACTCATTAGCCACCAATGCTTGTGGTTTGGAAGACTTGATTAGACCCATGTTCATTAACTTAGCTTCCTCTTGGATTAGGAGATTTGCAAAGTCATCAAACTTAGGATCAACATATGATGCTCCCATAGAAAGTCGATGGGTATGAAAGCCAGAAACAAACACTAAATACTCAGGACCAAGCTTGGATAACACATTCAGAATCAATTGTAAATCCTCTTTTTCAATAGTGCATTCTTTCAATTGTGTTCTTAGTTGCTTGATTTTGGAGATATAGTCTTGGATGTGGTCAAAACTTTTAGGATCAAGATTCATCAAATCATTATCAATCTGATAGCCTCAAATCTTATCTGTTTTACCATACAATTTATCAAAAGTCTCCCATGCCTCTTTAGGTGTATTACATGATTCAATATGAAACTGCAAATCAAATGAGACTAATGAACATATGCATCCAAGTGTTTTCTCACGATCAATCTCCCACCTTGCCAATTCTTTAGCATCAGTAGGTTTTTGAATTGTGTCCTTTAGATGACCTATTAGACCTTTCATCATGAGATAGTTTGATACTAATTTTCTCCATGTAGCATAATTATGTGGATTTAGGGGTTCAATTTGAGATCTCCCCATTGCAAGAACACAAACCAAGCAAAAGAATGCAAACAATCACTGCAAGATTACCCCCCCCCCCCCAAAATCACTCAATCAAGAAACCCCCCAAGCAATATCTGATTTGGCACTTTATATTTAGTGCAACAATTGCCACTTGCAAAAAATAGCAAAGTGGTCTTTGATCTTGGTACATGCAAATGCCATAGTATAAAGTACAATTTTTGGTAAATGAGATCAATTGATCCTACCATAAGAAGTACATGAAAAAGTATTGCACTTTCAAAAAAATTCACACAAAATATTCTGGTAGACAAGATATAGGCTCCCGAAGTTCCCAAAATGAGGCGAGCGGCTTACACAGCGAGTCTGCAAATTCTGGAAAACCCGGGCATCAAAACCAAAATCTAATTGCACCGGTCGCGTAGAGCACAAAAATTGGCAAATAAAAAAATTCTCAAAAAAGGCCAAAATGGCGAGGTTATGAGCCCCAAAGTTCGCTGTGAAAGCCAATGCAAGCGGAGAGAAATGGAAAATTTTCAAAAGCAGTCTTGACACGGTGACGTCAGAAACTTACTGGATTAAATTTGATGGCCTACCGGCTGTCAAAAATGAATATTTTGTGAATTGACGGAATATTCGTAGGATCTATCGGCGGTGGAATCTAGTAGAATCTCGGTGGAATCTGCACCTTGTCGAAATATTCTTTCGCAGTCAGTCTTTTCCCTGTCTGCCAGATTGGAAAGTTTGACTGCTAGTTTTTTGAATGGTAGCCGCCAGTAGCTGGAGGAGGGGGCCCGGGATGCCACAGCTGACAGGCCACGTGGCAATCTGTGGACCTGCGACAAGTACCAGTGGGTTCTCCTGCAAATAAGTACGGTCTGTGGACTTTTATGCAGTCCGGAAAACTTTTTTTTTTTTTAATTTGATTTTTAAAAACTTTCACAATAAATATTTAAATCGGTACAAATTTTCTTTCGAAATTTTTCAGAAAATATTTTTAAAAAAATTGAATAATAAATATTTCAAAAATCGTACCGACACAAATAATGACGACCTGGGGGCTGTACGGCTTTTGGGCAAAAATGTTTGCCTCACCAGATGACTTGCTCTGAATTGGACGATTTGACAGTCGATCTTAGGGTTTTTGGTCCTTCTGGACACAATGGCAGGGTTGGATTTGACCCAAAATGCTTCAAAATTGCAGCTACCTTCTGGATCTAGCAACCACACTTCAACTTCAAACCCTCATAGATTTGGCCTCGTATGCCCGATTTGGACGAAACAAAAGAAAAAATTGACTATCTCGAACCTTCTAGACGCAATGGTGAGCTCAGATTTGCACCAGCAAGCTCAAATATGAACCTACAACAAAGAGCCACGAACAGAACCTCCTCAGATCTGGGATCTCTCTTCAGAAAAAGACTCTCCAATGGCACCCAACCTGCTCTGATACCATGTTAGAATTGGCTATAGATGCCAAGGTCTATGGACCAAATGGAAAGTACAAGAAAAGAGAGAGAGAATATGACAAGAATAGACTGTATTCAATGTCATTGATATGATATGATTCCTGATTACAAATGAGAGAGACCCCTTGGTTATATAGCCAAGGTGAGAACATAGAAGGGCATAAGATTATGACAAGTGTCATAATCTTATGACAAGTGTCATAATCTTATGACATGAGACAATTATGAAGAGCTATCACTCCACTTAAGGTGGAGAGATAATCACATGATGTGTCCACAAAAGGTGGAAGTGATAAAGTAATGACATGTCAAGTCCACCAAAAGTGGAAAATCTCCAACAACCTCCTATGTGGTCCCTAAGTAAACTTAACTAACGTGTAATTATGACCTAGGACAAGGTACAACACATTTAGTTACACCAACAACTATCACGTTCAAAGCAGTCAAGAAAGTCAGAGCAACCTCTTGTTTCGCCAAATTAACATTTTATTTTTTGTTGCATGTATGTTTTGCAACCTCTTGGATCAAATTTGGACTCACTATCATGTTGAGAGAAGCTAATAAATTCAGAGAAGCCTCTCATTTTGCTAAAATAAGATATTGGAGGCTAGATTGACTAAGGCACGAATCACGAATATTCTATGAGCATCTCAACATGCTTCTGAAAATTAGGGTGTTTTGAGGCAAAATGGACCATGCCATTGTGTTTGCAAGGCCCAAAAGCCCTTATTTTAATATAAATTTTGTCAATTTTTGACAACTTTGACCCTAGTTGATTTTTTTGTCAATGACATCATCATGATGCCATGTTGCCATCAACACTTGCATGCCTAATTGAGTAATTTTTTTTGGAGGCCATATCTTTTCACCACAACATTGGATTTTCATGTTCAAATAGGTGTTGGAAAGCTTATTTGGAGCATTTTGTTGTGTTGGAGAGAAAATTACATTTTCAGTTGTTTATTGCTAATTTTGTTAGTCAAAGCTAAATATTCCTCTTTTATGATCATTGAGTCATAACTTGCACCCATGAGCTCCATTTTTCGAGTTCCAATAGGTATTGGAAAGGTATTGTAGTTCTCTACATAGTCATCTATGTAGATTTTCTAGATTTTGTACCAAAAGTAAAAAAATCAAAACATCTATATTTTTGTACTTTGGCTTACAATTTATAACTATAAAATTTGTTGATCTTCTTTGTATAAGAGGGGTACATTTGGTGTACTAAACTATACCTAGCAGTAATCATTACATTTTAAATGCACTACTTATAAAGTGTCAATCTTTTGAAAGTGAATTTATGTAAGGAAACTATGGAGCAAGATGCGAACATCCATCTTTGCATGTTGATCTTTTTTTAGCATGCTTTGTGTTTGCATTCTTGCATTGATTTTTGCATGCCTTATTATTTTCCCTTTTTTTTGATTTTTTTTTGTTATTAGTGAAAATCAAGCACTACATGATAAGGTTCTAAAATCAAGGGAAATTTCATAGGGTATCTTAATTTTTATCCACTTTGGAGAACATCTCTGCAAAGAAAAATATTCCTATATTTGGAGGATCAACTTCTATATCCAAAGTCTAGGTACATGTATATTCAACTCAATCTAGTTAAGTAGTGCAAACCATGTACCAATCTGTAATTTTGAGCATTTGAGAGTATCTTGGTGATACTCGTGTAGTGGTTTCTTTGAGTCTGATCTTAATCCTATCGCAGTGTGGGATTTATTAGCAGCTCTTCATCGACAATTGTAGCTTATGTTTTTTGAGTTTGAAATAATTGATTAGTAGTTTTATTTCCAATGGTTTTTTTCCTTTCTCTTATTTTTATAAATGGGTACTTGATCAAGCCTTGTTATCGAGACCAACCTTTGTAGCTTATGTAGGCTTTTCTCCTAAGTTACACTTTAGGGGGTGTTAGTTTAAAAGATTCATTTTTTACCCTTACTTAAGCTTACTTAGTATGTTTTATCTAGTTGCATTTATTTATTTAAGTAATTAGTTTAATAGCTATTTAATTTATTTTCTCTAGATTTGGATAAGCTTTCCTTCATAGATAATATTTCCTTCTTAGATAAGCTTTCCTACTTTATTGCATAGGCTAACTTCAGTTGAACTCCATGCTTTATGTGAGATTCTAGGTTACCTCATGCATTGCCTTGCTCTATATAAAGCAATGACTCTTTTTATATTTGTTACATACTCTCATTTGCTAATAGAATACAACTTATTCTAGCATCTCATTTTTCTTTCATGCTTTCCTAATATTTTAATGTATCTTGGGTTTATTTAATAGTAAATCTTACAAGATGCTAACTAGGAAGAATTTTTAGATATACTAATGAATTTAGCACCAAATCCATATTATTTTGAATAATTTAATTCACATCAAAGGTTATGAATATTAGTGATTTTACGTGGAAGAAGGTACTTCATTTATATCTTTCAACAAATTGATTGGATAATGGTAAAAAATTATAAAGTTAAAGCCACAAGTAATGTTTCTCTAAGAATGGTGTGGATATTACACCCAAAAAAAAGAAAAAATAGTATGGAGGTAAAGTGTATTTTTAGTTTAGAAATTGTCTTTGATTGTGGAGGTTGATTTTAATAGTGCTTTTTATTTATTGTTCCATCCTTTCTTTATTTTAGCTTTCAATATTATGCTTCATATTATTGTATTGAATTTTCATATTTCAAGGTCAAGGCCCCTATGTACATCCTCCACTACTTTATCTAAAAACTAGGGATAAACTCTAATTATTTTTAACAACTCATGTAGACATCCAAGAGCTCCCATTTGTTACTTATTTCATAATTATAGAATAATATTTAAAAAATCAATGTTACATCAATATTTGCATAGTTATAGATGAATAGGCACATTGATGGCTGGTTGTCTTGATCTTTATCCAAAAGTTGTTAAACTAGATCATCAAGGAGTTTGACCATTGGAGAATCATTTTCCTAGAAATAACCTAAATTTTTCTTATGAATACCATCTATCACTCATTCTAGGTCTAGATATAAAAATGAAACTTTATTTTGCAAGTACAAGAGTTCACTTTCTACTATTATTTCCATGGAACAAGGTTGATTCTACAAACAAAGTTCAAATTCATATTATAGATTAAATTAATTCATTTTTGTGCCACAAAATTTACCCTCTCAATATTATAAGAATGATCCACTTCTATTTTCCTTATTTTCTTCTAATGCATCCAAGAACATGTGATTTTGAGTTACAGTTTACAAGTCATGACCAAAACAATGGGCACATATCTTTTAATATTCAAGATAAACTAAGAAGTTTTCATTTCTATCGATTTCCATTTTTTTTTTAAATAATTTGATCAATCATAGATCTAAATGATGTTATCTAGATTTTATTTATTTTTTTATTTAGTAAACCTATATTTTGATAAATAAACTCTTTATTTCTTTATATTTTCTGTAAACTTGAAATTTGAACTCCTCTAGGTTTATTTTGCATTTTTTACCTTGTTTATTTTTTATTGTTGATTCTAGATCCAATTAGGGTTTGGATCCAACCTTCTTTGTGGTTTCATTATTATAAATTGGTAAGAATTTAACTTTTTATTATTCCTCTATTTAACATATACCTACTTACATTTGTATTGTGTATTATTTCTCTATCATAGATTCCCATTCTCCTTTGTCTTTAGTATCTATCCATAAAAACATTGTTAATTAAATGAGTTTGTATATTGTGTCTTATCCAATCCTTCCATCATTGCAACTTTCATGGATTTTTATCCTATGGGTTAGTTTTCCATGGATATTATTTTATCACATGTAGGATTTTATCTCCTTCATAGAGTTGATTATTATTTTTCCTTTCATCTTGGATGCACTTAATTCACTTGTTCACATGTTTCATCTTTATGATTCTTATTTATAAAAAGTGCTAATTATTGTATGAGCATGATGATGATTTACCTTTGAGCACCTTTCAATCACATGTTTTTGACGTACCTTGTATGATTGATATCGATGAGGTAGCCCTATTTTATAGTAATACATCTAGGGATGATTATTTATGGGAGATGTTTATCCATAAATTAGCTATTCATGGTGGCATTATACCTTCTAATTGTATTTCTCATGCATATCATGATATCCAAACCTTATATTCTTAGGTCCATGTTCTCTTGTTATTGCATCCTATGAGTCAAGGCATAATACTATATGGGAGTTGTCTTTTTTCATACATGATGATTGTATGCCTCGTGATGTTATTTATTTATCATCTCATGATTCTATATATATTTTTTATTCATTACATGATCATGTATAATCTTCTCATGGCTTAGTTGATGATTCTTTTCTTCATAGTTACATTATTGATGATGGTAGTATAATTCATGCTTATAATGCACAAACTATACGTGATTCTATACTATTTACATATATTGATATACCCATTACCTCTATGGATGCATACAAAGTTCATAATTGATGTGATACTAATAAATACAAGAAGGATTATTCTTTGAACCTTGATAAGTTATTTCATATGGATACTCTTAACACTTTATGGTTGAAAATGAGGATTTAATTTATTTCTCACATGATGGTGCTAATGATGATCGTGCTTCTCAACATATCAATTATAATGATATATGTGTTAAAATAATTACATATCTTATGATGTCCTATATCCTAATATTTATACTTCTTGTATTATTTGAGATTCATGGATTGATGCATTTAGCGTTCATAGAAATGGGTATCATAATGATGCATATTTATACATATTAAACACCTTTTCTTATTAAATTATACACATGATGAGGATGATATTTTTTTAATGCATGTATTTAGATAAAATTTAATTGATAGATCTTTATTATGGTTTGATGAATATTTGTCATGGTTTGAATCATCTCATGCTACTTATTATTCATTCATGGATCTTATATATGATTTCATAGAGAGCTTTACTTTTAGTCCTCGTGAGTGTATGAATGGTTATACAAATAATTCAATATCAAGTAGCCATTATGTAGTTCCATATACTTATACAATATCCCACTTGAGAAACATCATGAGTAAGAGATTATACCATAAATAAATTTAAACATTGATTATGATTACATTAAATTCCATCTTCTTAAAGATGAAGATGATTTGAACATAATTGGGTGTTATCTTTTCCTTATATTTATTTTACGTTCTTTACTTTATGTGTGTGTCATGTGTGTGGTCACAACATGTATACGACACAAATACACCTTTAGTGGTGCATGTTGAGATAAGTGAATTTGAACATTTGTTATGCAGTTCAATCATCTACTTCCTTATATGTTATGTGTTTTTTTGTGTTACTTCCTATGGATTTGGGATGCTGTAAAATATGGAGCAATTGGAAACTTCTCTCACCATGTTGACCAAAATAACATGTTTGCTTTATGATTTTTTATTTTCTTGATCTCCTTTTATTAAGTCATGCTGCTTGCATTCCCCCCTTTAAATCTTCAATTGTCTCATATTATATTTTAATTTGGAATTTTTTTAAAACCTTTCTTTTTATGTCTCTTCTTCTTTCACTCTAATTTTAACATCTATATTATGTTTTATGTCACGTTTCATGTCTTATTTTTTCCCACTTGGGGGAACTACTTATGTTCATTATCTCCTAATTTTATGATGATATAATTTCATGCTTATTCTTATGCTTCATATTCTCTTGAAGTTCGCATCTCATGGTTACATTCTTAACATTCTTACATTTTTAGGCTTTTATGTTATTATCTTTTGATGGTTACATGTTTATTTAATGTTTATAATATTGTTATCTTATGATGTTTACATATGCTTATTATTTTTATATCTTATACACTTATTCTTACTTGTGTTTATGTTTATCATATCTACATCTTATGCTCACATGCTTATGGTGATTCTATTTTATCAACACTTACATGTTTCTTATCTAGCATTTATAGCAATTATCACTTGTATTACCTTACATTAGAGGCAACATTGGAGGTAACTTACTTCCCCACTTTACATATGCTATCATGACCACATCATGATATTATTACATGTTTTTCATATGATATATATCTAAAATTTATCATATGATTTCATGGTTTTCAACATTAAATATTTTTGCATCTCCTCTAGTTCATTATATCCTTTATATGCAACTAACTAAAGGGGGAAATATTATCATAGGCATTCCTTAATATTTTATGATTGTAGTGACAAGCTTCATATCATTATAGCTTTGTAATTTCTCATGGATTTATGCCATATTGGATTATTTCCATTCCAATTTCATGATTATGGTTATAGTGAATCTCTGAGGGTTTCACACTACACACTTATTATTAAAATGGTCCAAGGGATGCCCTACATTTATCTTGTTTGGTTAAAGCGACTTGTTGGAATTCCTACACCATATTTTTTAATTAGAGCATGGCTACAATGGTCCATTATGGAATCTTATATTTCTTTTTTTTACACTATAGTGATTTGTTTCGTGCCACATGTCCATAGCTTCATGCCACTCCTTACATTTACTTTTTGAACTTGTTTAAAATTATTGACATTATAAGTAAATTATTTTAGTGCTTGTGTTTCAAATGATTATCAAATTTTACCCATTGGATTATTTTTATTTTGTATATATTTAAATTAAGTGTTGATTAAAAGGAATGCATATATAAAATCATCATTCATTATCCATATCCTTTATGAGTCTTTGAATATATATTTTAATATATATTTTTTGATTTACTTTGACATGTATCCTCATATTACTTCACATTCAATTCAAAGTGAGGGAAAATGTAATGGTGAAAATTATATACCCCACATAATTCCCATTTGTTTTGGAATCATTTTGACCCATTTGTCCTTTATGTAATAACTAGTGTACAAATGGTGTGTTTAGACTTAAAAGTTGGTAAATTACATGAGCCTTGACTAATCCTAACAACCCACATCCCAAGAATCTAGACTTGAATTAAAGATTACTCATTCCCCACCTTAGGCCAATTATGTGTTGCATTTAATCAATGCCCACACTCTTAAATTCAAATTTTCAAAATTTGACCAAGTTATCCACTTCTAACTCGTTGTGTGCTAACTTGAGCAAAATATCTTTTAAATTGAATGTTGAGGGTGTTTTATAAAGGATAAACCCTAACTAATTTCAATAAATTATTTGGACATCCAAGAGATCCCACTCAATACTTGTTACATCATTCAAGAAGTGCATTTGAACATCATGTTTAGATAAGCATCTACATACTCAAAGACAAATAGTTATATTGCATGTTTTCTTGTTGTCTTTGATTTTTGTTTAAAAGTCATTATATTTATATTTTCTAAATAACATTTATTATATATATCATATACATAGCTTCTTGAGTAATTTAAGTCCTCCCATTATTTAGTCCTACTCTTGAATTTGATTTTATTTTGGTCTTTTTATTTTTAGATTTTTTATTTTTTTAACTTACCATTTTATGGTTCTCTCTTTTCTTTTTTTTCATTCAATTTTTGGTGTCTTGATTCATGTGCCACCCTTATCTCTCCTCCCCCTTTCTAGCCCCTTTTATGCAATGTTGGGTCTACAACTTATCATTTTTACTCTGTATGCTCTCTTTTGCATCCTGATGATGGATCACAGAGCATGATCTGAAATGATGAAAAAACTTGCACACAATCAAATCCAAAAGTAACACAATTACATTCAAGATGGATTATGGAAATCTCATATCACTAAGTCATTAAATAAATTCCCTAAAGGCTTGACTAGATAATCTTAACCCTACCTAAAAAGCTCCACAAAGTTATTTATCAACATCATTAGTCACTCATTATAGCCCTAATCAAGGGGGGGCTCTATTTTGTAAGTACAATAGTTCATAGTTTGTTGCCCAGGCTATTTTCACATGTAGAATGTTGATTTGATAAATTAAGTTAAATTTTATACCACAAATACTATGTGCATGCTATTTTTTTGTTGTGAAACAATCCTCTCCAAAATTTGAGAATGACCTAGTTCACATTTCATCACTTTGATTTAAACACATCCAAGAACATGCAATTTTGAGCTATTTTCAAATTTTATGATCAAAATAATTGGTGGTTGTCTATTAACTATTAAAACTAGCTAAGTGTTGTAACAATTTTTTTTTTGTTTTTTGTCACATGATCAAATGTACAAACCTAAATTTGGTTAACTGGATTATATTGATTATCATATTCACTAAACCTATCTTCTATTAAAAGGAAATCTTTATTTCCTTAAATAAAACTTAATTAGATTATAAAAAAATATTTTTTGTTTAATATTATTTTCTATAATGATAATGATATAAGTGTCCATGAAAGGACAAAATTGACATATGGAACTAAGAAGGAATAGTGAAAAACAAGAAATATGACGTGTAAGTGTAGCTCTAGTAAACCCAAAAGAGAAAAATCAATCACTAGAGAGAAAGTGTATGAAAATAAATCATATCTTTTAATGTCTCACACATCTCATCATATTTATAATTTTTCCATGATGTCATTTCCTATTCAATCCAAAAGAACACACGGTGTGAATGAAATAACCAATCCCATAAGCCAAAGTATTATGGAAGTAAAGTCTTTGACAAGAAAATCAACGAAGATCAAACATGTCTAAAAGAGAATCGAGCATCTCTAATTCTCATAAGTCATGAAGTTCTAGAGAGTTATATGAGTATCTAAAAAGGAAAAATAATTGTTCAAAGACAAAATGATCCCTAATTTTTGGCTCCATCAAATAAATTTAACAAATATGATACTCATAAGGAATAGGATGATTGGTCTTAATACAAAGGGTGTGTTAACAAAGTCTTAAATGTGTTAAATAGACCCTCAAACTACAAGACAATTAGAGCTTAGTGTAACTTGGAGGTTGGATGATCCCATCCTTGAAGTGAATCTACATGTATTTTTGTTTAATGTTGAAGCTTTGAGGAAAGAGGTTTCTAGAGGTCTAACCTTTTGAACTATAGGTGTGCTCTATAGATCTCATTTTTTATACCACTATTTGTCACCCTTTAAAAAGATTTAGTATTTTTATTTCTTATAAAGAGATATAATACATCTATTAAAATATTAAGCAAAAATATGTCCATATTACAAGAACTAACATAACAGAAACCTTGACATACCATCTAAAAGAGATCTCCATAGAGTATTTCAATTTTTGATATAGAGTATCTAATACTATTTGTGTCTACTTCAATCTAATAATGTAATATTTTCCTCTTCCTAAACTTATTTCTAGCATATTTAACTTTCTTCATTAAAATATTATTTATTATTTCATAGTTTAAAAAGTTATCTTTGCTTATAAAGGAAAATAACCTTTCTATGGAGTTAATTTAAGCTAATTAAATAAATGTAATGAATTAAGCACAAACTAACTTAAGTTAATAATTAAAGTTTGGCACTGGTAATTTAATCAATGCTTGTTATTATAAGAAATGTAAATGTAAAAATTAAGGTAGTTGTCACTATAAATGAAGAATGAATGACAATGGGAAGTATTTTATAATTGGACTACTACGTGCTTCAAAAATAATGTCTCTCATTCAATAGAAAGCATCATAATTTGTAATGGACTGGTGCTCTATAAGGGGATAAGTTTGGAAATATTTGAGTTAGAACTCGTCTCTATGTATAGTAAGGTTCTAATCTTTTGCTTGCCTAATGAATACTTGTTTGCTCTACTCCTTTTGGAAACATGGGGAATGGTGGTATTTAGAAATACATTAAAGGGTTATTGATTCATCACAAGGAGATAAGTTTCCTTAGATCAACTTTTTGAAAGTGTACAAAGATCAAAGACAACGTGCAAGGGCCCTAGAATGGAGATTTGTTAGTCTTATTACTAGTGATAATTTTAAGAAACCCCCATAATATATATGTATGTATGTATGTATGTATATAATCATGGTGAATCTTTCATTTTATTGGCGAATCTTTCCTTTTATTGAAAAAAATCTTGGTGAATTTTTTAAATCACTAGAAATTTGTAGAAAATCTTGATGAATCTTAACGGAAAATAGGAAAATGCATTAATTACAATGGTGAATCCTTTTAAAAATAAATAAATTCCTATGTAAAAGTAACAGCCTAAGGGTGGTAGTGATTAACAAGTTTAAGGTGCAGTGCTCGTGTCTATAATTCCTTAATTCCTTAATATTTAAAATCAAACATTGAATATTTTAGGACCTAAATTATTTTTCACTGCGATTGATTTTATTTATACTCTAATAGTTTGAGTTCTATTTTGTGGGCCAAAATGTATCTATAGAGCTCCAATGCCCATGGGGCCCAAATGCAATTTTGAGCCCCATGAGCATTGGAGCTATGTGGGTACATTTTTGGCCCATGGAATTTAACCCAAGTGGTAGATTATATAATACAAATACAACTTTTGACCTCATGGGCATTGAAGCTCTATGGGTACATTTTGACCCATAAATTTAACCCAAATTGTTAGATTATAAATATTCAATGACCCAAATATAATTTTGGATTCAATGGGCATTGAAGCTCTATGGATACATTTTAATCCATGGAATACAACCCCAACTATTAGATTATAAATAAAATAAATAGTGGTGATTAAAAATTGGTGATATGACCTTGAAGTAACCAATGATTATATAATGTTATGACAAATTAATTCCATTTTCTACAAAGAAAATTTAGGCGAATTTGATCTAATTAGGTATGGAATATTGTGGCAAGTTTTACTTTAAAAGTTTAATAAAATAAATATTTTGGTGATTTAACAAGGATTAAAATAAAATTTTATAAAAATGTGGCAATTCAGGGCACCACACAACTTGTACTATTAGCCAAAATTTGAATCCCCAATGTTACTATTAGCCACTAAAAAAATCATTGCTTATTACACCAAATTCAAATGTCTCACCACCGATAGCTCCTTTAACTGTTTTGGAATGAGAAGACTATACATTTCCTAAATGAATGTAATTAAATGTCTTTAAATACTATTACACAACAATAAATTATACCAAACATATGTTTAGCTTGCTTAAGACGGAAGGGTGAGTGGGGCCATCTAACTAAATTTGAATTTTGAATTTTGAATAAAAAGGGAACTCATTAATAACTATAAGATCAACACCATAATCACAAAAAAAATTTAAGATAGACAAATAACTCAATTTAAATAACAAGCAATTATATAAAAATAGATATACATATAAATTTAATAAATAGAAGATATAAATAAATATATCAAATTATATGTAAAATTAATAAATAAATAAATAAATAAATAAATAAATAAATAAATATTGGAAATTGGTGCGGAGAATTAAGGGGGCAAAGAACAATAAGAACATTTAATAAAGATCTCCACTACTTTGCATCCTTTTTGTCCCTAGGTTGATGTTGAAGGTTGTGGGCCGTATCCAGATAGTATATAATCCATCGCAACTTGTCCACTCTCGGAAGTGGCCCTATTTTTATCGTAACCTAAGGGAGGTACATATCCGCTAAAGGTGGCCAATAAAGTAATAATCTTGGAATAATAAAACATTCTAGTGTGTATGGATGAGTTAAGTATAAAATGAACTATTCTATCGAATATTCGAATTGGATATAGAGCCTTTAAAAGTGAATTTAGGACCTCACGAGTTGATCTACATAATGATTATTTGAAAAAGCGAGTATAAGAGAATTATGAAGATTTGATTCACATGGATATAAAAAAATTATTTGTAAGAAAAATAAAATGCTTTTCAATTTGAGTATCTATAGGTGGGTGGAATAGTTATAACTTTTGTGATCATATAGGTGGATTAGATTTTAAGAAAATAAATAATCATTTTAGAGGAGAAAAATGTATATTTTTAAAATGATTATTTTATATTTTTAGTTTTATTATTAAATATGTAGTATTTATTTTAAGAGATTTTAGAGTAGAGGTTGATTGGACTCAATCTTGTCTTATTTTTTTTAATTTAGTTTATGTATTTTAGATCTAATTTAAATTTGATCAATTGCTTCACTTTTTTTTTTTGGGAGGGAGGGGGTGGTAAACGATTTTAATCTGAAGCTATGAACCGATGAGGTCACAAACAGGGGACCTCATCCCCACTATAAATTCTCAACAATTACACCCCAATGGGGTTTGAACCTTGATGGCAAGAATAACAACACAACAACTTAACCATCACACCATGCCACTATTAGCACCAATTTCTTCACCTTGATCATAAATTTAGTTGTGATTTTATCTCTTAGAAAGAATTACTAGTTGATTATCTTAGTTAAAACTCAATTTCACTTTTCCTTAAGAAATCTTGTCCAAAATTTGGACCATTATTAGTCACCTTATGTGTGAGACTTATCAAATTAATACCTAGGATTTCATAAATAAAGACAAGCTCCTAGGGTATTTATTAACACTCATAATCATTCATTTAATTCATCATAGAGCAATACAAGAGTAGCCTAAGAGAACTCAAATTAAAGCAACCCTATGTTAGCAATAACATTCACCACATCATGCATCATGCATTTCATATATTCAATTTCTTCTTATACAAATAGTGAACAATAGAAAAACAAGGGGCTTAAATTAGGTTTAAAGAAACCCAACACTTATATCCTAGCAAAATAAGCCTTGGAAAGTGTTATTTAACACTACCTTGACCTCAATTCAATTTTTGCATCATTGGTGAAGAAATCAAGAGTAGAAAAACAATATTGTTAGAAGGACACAATAGTGAGGGGAAGTAAAGATCATAATAGTGACCAAGTCTAACTACATTGTAATGATCAAGATTCAACTTCTTTAGAAGTTAGTTAAATAGCTATCTAAGAATGCATCTTTAATCTCATTTCATTAATATCCACTACTACCATCATAAAAGAGTTAATCAATTCCTAACGTTTATTTAATTTAGTATTTTACTTGTCATGTTAGAGGCTCGTCTCAATCACACTAGCTTGGGGTCTAATTTGTTTGTTAATTAATATTTTTACACCTTACATTAGTATAAAATTTGAATGTGTTCTTTTATTTCTTTCATTTTGGTGAACTCATCTCATTGAACCACTCAAGTCTCTCCCTCCAAATGTTCTTTTTCTACTTTTTTAGATTTAAGATCCCCGGTTTTCTAATTTTTATATCATATATAAACCTTATTTTATTTGCATTGCTTTATCCCTTTTATTTTTAATGTTTGATAATCTCTCACTTATCTCCCACTTTTCACTTAGAAGAATCCTTGGGCTCAACCTAACCATAGACATGAATCAAACTAATGTGCCTCTATTAAAAATGTGAACATTATAATTTATTTTAATGAGGAAGAATATTTTTATCGCAATGCCTGCATTAAAATAATGGATACAAGGGATATTGTTGATACTACTAAGATATCTAGAGAGAATTTTGCTAACATTGATAATAATGTTAATCCTACCAGTTTAGTGGATTCCCTTCATAACATGATCATGACATAATCATGCAAATCTTAAGTGCTTTGAGCTATGGGCCAAAATTTAAATATATTGAGTTTTCGTAGTAATATTCACCCCCCTCATTCCCAAGCTTCATCCTTTACTGCACACTCTCAAAATTTATCTCCCTCATTTGACATCCTACATGCTACTTCCTTAATGTTCATTTCACATCTATCCTTCATAGATATTACTACAATGAATCCTCTTATAGTTTCTACTTCTCACATTACACCTAAATTTATTGTTCCCTCCCATCCCATCCATCACATATCATCATTATACCTCCCTTCACCATTTCTCAACACAGTCACACACACCCTAGCATCATTTTGTTTCTACTTCTACTTCTTGTAACTTCCATTCTTTTGTTATTGACCATATTATTAAGATATTTGATGAAATGCAAATTAGGGAAATACCTTACCTCTAGGCACTAAGAAGGATATCACTGACCTAAAATAAAGCATAATCTCATCTCTTATGACATCATATCAAATAATTTTCCAGTGGGTTTTGTGGCCACTAATTTTTTTATGTAGAATGTTAAGGGAATCTCATGACTCACTTATGCTACTTACAAAAAAAATAAATCTAGGAACATTAAAATAATATTTAGTTGAGTGGATTTACACTCATTACCACATGGATTAATACACTCATGTGTGGAATTAGTTAGTACCTTTACACAATAGTTCAATTTTAATATTGGCCTTTAAGTGATTATCTCTAGCTTATTAAGCATAGACAATAAACCAAATAAAAGATTTGTGCTTATATCATTTTTTAAAATTTTTATCCACTCAAATGCATTACCAAATACCATACAATGAAGATTATAACATTAAAATTTTACTTCCTAACATTTAAGAAAATGTATACTTAAATATCTACAACAATTTATAGATTTATCTATAAATGTATGAAATGTTGAGCTAAAATTATTAGAATAGAGTGCACTCAAATATGGCTCTTCACATCCTCCCTCACAATCATCTTATCCTAGTAAATTTCTACCAAAAAATTATTTAAATAAATATGGTGATTCTCCACTTGAGCATGATATTAGGCCCTCTACAAACAATGTTACTACAACATCCATTACATCTGGCATCATTTATGTCAAGCCCAAAATATGAATAAAATTCAATAAGTTTCATGACCTATTCATATAGTATTGCAATATTCGTTAGCGGTAACATGACAACCTTATAACATATTTGACCTCTCAATGCATCTATTTATGTGCTGAAAATTAAAGATACAAAGGTATTTAGTACTTAAAAAAAAAAGGCAAGACACCAAACAATAGGTGGGTCCAAGACACTAAATTTAATATGTTATTGATAACAATACAATTGTAGAAGATGTTGATGATGGGGATGACCATTCTATTTCTCCTCCTAATTAAAACTTAAAAATCTACAAGTTTTTCATGTCATACCCAATCTAATAATGTGTATTTCATTGAGGAATATGTACATGCTGAAGAATAACTAATGATCAAAATCTAATGTAAACGAACCACTGCTTATGTTCCACATTATTTTTTTCATGATGAAATCTATAATAATAGGTTCCAAAAACATCTTTATAAAACTACAAATATAACATATAAGCACACCAAGGTATTATGGTGGATCCTAGGTTATATTTTAAAATTTATACAAAGGATTATATTCTCACTAGTTGTTTCTATTAATAAATATGTGCACATTTGAGGGTATCTCTAAAAATGTTCCAATAGAATAATGCAAGGTACTCTTAGATGTATCATTGTATACTTGCAAATGGTGGAAAATAAATAATATGTTCTTTCATATGATTACCACCTTTGATATATTTAGGCTTATTCTTGGAAAACTATGGATAGAGCAATTTCAATTTTCCCATTACATTTTGCATGAATGTGCCAAATTAATTCATCAAAAAAGGATAGTTAAAACATCAATGATTAATTATCAAGATATTTTGGTTCATTTAAAATTCACTATATATATTAATTCATACTATGTAATGGTCTCTACATGAGAAAACTAAAATTTTATTTAACATTTTATAAGTTGCATAAATAACAACAAGCATTGAATTTGAAACATGTAAATGGTATGCTACAAGTAGGTATCAAATATATTGAACCATATTTATACCTTCCCGAAGCTCTTATTCTACCATGGGCTTGAAGAGATCAAGGTGTGATGTAAGTAAATAATTTATAAATATAATAATTGAATAATCAACTATCCTAACAAAATTTGCATTTAGAAAGAAAGATCATACAAACAATGTGTCAAAGGAAGATGACAAGAAAATTAAAAAAAAATCCAATCACTATCAAAATATAGTATTGCAGGAAAATATCAAATAAATTTAAGATTATATAAAAGCATGTAAATTGAATGCAAGTTTGGCAACCTAAACCAAAAATAGATAGCATTCCTCTTACCCAAACTTTTGTAAAAGGATTCACCTTATACTATGATATGATTCCGTTCAAATATCACATGGTCTCCAAGGAAAATTTATCATTAAAAATTGGGATGAAAATGATCTTGTAGTGGAAGAATATTTTCAAGATCTAATTCATTGAAATTGACCTTTCTATATCTTTTAATATTTTTATTTTGATTCCTATTACGTTGTATATTTTTGATGTTTTTCCATGTTCTTAGCTATTATATAGATGAGAAAAATACACATTTTTGTGCATGTTGAATCAAGAGGCTATGAACATTTATTTTTGGTTCATGTCACTTTTCACTTTTATTTTATGTATTTTTTTGGATAATGTAAAAGTTATGGAGTGCATTGAAGACACTCTCATTATGTTATCCATAAACATAATCGTCATTGTAAAAAATGTGTTGCATCTCTTTTTTATATATCCCTATGGTGTTAGTGCACATCAATGGGATTTAGTCTTTTGGTTTCTTATCTAGGGCTTGTAATGAGGTCATCGATTAGGGCATGCTTCAGATTAGTATCTTCTTTATAATCTTATGTACTATGTTAGGTAATAGCCCTCTAATATATCTTCTACTTAATTGATGATCTCTCTAAACCTAATATAATTGGTAATGTCATGTCTAATTTCTAGTCAATCTAATTTTATACATATTAGGTTTGTACTTGAGTCTTTCTTGTTTCCATTTCATGTGTGTTATCTCTTGATCTAGGTTTTTATTTTCCTAATTGGTTAATTTAGTTTCCCTTAGTCCTAGGTTTTTCCTACACTTTTATTAAGCTTGCTTAGGATAATAAAGTGAGTTTATTATTTAATAACTAGGAGATAAGTGATGTGGAGTCTCCTTCCTTAAAGGGTGGAACCACTTTCCACTTTTTGTGGTTGATTCCTATTGGTTGGATTTGCCACCTACCTCTTCTCCTAAGTTCTATATAAACTCACTACCTAGCTTGTATTTACATCCATTCATGCATCTTTGCATTGTGTTTTTTCAGCTTGGAAGCTCTTAATGCAATATTGTCACATCGACATTGCATAATCTCTCAAAGTCCTAGTTTGCATTCTTATATTTTTCCAATTTATGTAACTTTGAATTTCTCTTAAAAAGTTCCTTGGGTTATTCAATCTATTTCAGATTTCTAACATGGTAGCAAAGCTTTTGTTTTGAGAAATCTAAGTTCATAGATTCCTAATTGAGAGATTGAGTTTTCATGTAAAAATCTTCTAAATTCTCGCATGCTCTTCTCTTGTATTCTTGAATGATTGGGAGAATAAAAAAGGATTTGCAAAGATTTAATTACCTCTTTATTTTGGATATGTGTTTTGTGAGATCCAAATGACTACAACATTTCTGGTTATAATGGCGGTATTTTTTTTGTTCCAACGCATCCAGAAGGCTCAAGAAATTTAGATTCGGCTTTTGTTTCATCCAAATTGGAGATCATTTGACATAGTTGCAGATAGGGGTTTCAAGAAAACTACTTTTTATTGGAGTTATTTTCAATTTTACTTCAGACATCTAGCTTCCACTCATTTGTAAGAAAAAAAAATTATGGGTTTTGTAGCCAGGGTCGAAATCTCATCTGGGTATCTTTTAGATTTTGCATATCTTGCATAGATATGAAGAATATTGCTTTCCAAAAATTGCTATGCATCATTTTTCTATCGGCTGAAGGTTAAAAAAAATCATTTTTTCATCTTCTGGTTGCTAAATCAAAAAATAATTTCTTTAGCATCAAAATATTTCTAGGTTTTTGTTATTGTCTACTAACAGTGAGTAGATTTTTCAGAAATCAAATCAGAAGTAAAACTCATTTCGCTAGAAAAAATTGTTTCCTGTAGGCTAAATTCAACCAATTTTTCAAAAATAATATATTTTGCTTCGGGCGTTGAATTTCAACAAATAAGATATTATTGGAAAGTTGGAGATGAGCACTTTCCATCTACAAAGGTTTTGAAAAGAAATTTTTCCATTTTCTGCTAGATATTGCAAGTTGAATTTGTTGTTGCTTTTTTTCTTCAACAGGCCATAACTTTCACCTCAAAGCTCCATTTTTTTGAAACGAATAGGTGTTGGGAAGGTATTAAAGAGAACTACACAACTAAAAATCTATTTTTTCTATATTTTATCTTAGATTCATTATGTATTAGAATTGATAATCTGGTCATTATGGGCCTATTGAGCATTGTATCTTGGAAAAGGCTTTGTAAATGCACTAATCATAAAGTGCCAACATTGTAATATCTTGGGGGGTAATTTCTGAGACTAGTGGAAAGGGTGGTGTCTCTTGGTGTATCTTTTGCAACTTTCTTTCTCTTTTTGTGCACTCACAAACAATATTCTTTTCTACCTAAAATGGATCCATCAACAGTTCCTATATTAACACCCTACAACTATTTTGATTGGAAAGGTAAAATGTCCCTTTACTTGAAAAAGTATGGATTGTATAGGGTAACAATGGGACTAGAAATTGAACCAACAATTGATGCAGGAAAGACAAAATAGTTTAATAGATGTGATGAAGCATTTGGAACCTGATGATGTTAAATCTTTGTCTACACCAAATGAAGTTTGGACAACATTGGAAAAACTCTTTGGTGCACAAGATGAATTAAGAGGTCACCAATTGGAGAATGAGCTAATAGGTTTAAGTCCTTCAAGTTTTGATACAATACAAAACTTTTCACCAAACTAAAGACCGTCATATTGTAATTGTTCAAAATAGTGTGCAATTGAGAAAGATGATAAATAATTGATCTTAAGTATTCTCTCTAAACTTGGTCTAGATTATTCAGTATTTGTTTCTACATTCTATGCCACTAAAAGTGGCTTAGGATATTCCTACACAATGCCTTCTCTTGATGTGTTTGCTAATGAACTCACAAAAGAAAAAGACAAGTTGGTTCAAATGGGCACTATCAAATCTTCTAAGTCTCATGCTTTAGTTGCAAGTCAAGGCATTAAAGATCAAAAAGATAATAGCAAGCAAAATAAGAAACAAAATAATCAAGGAGAGAATGCTTTAGATGTATCCTCATTTACTTCTAATGTAGACACTAAACCTTCTTCAAATCAAGGCAAACCTAAGAATGAGAAGGTAAAATGTGCTTATTGTAAGAAACTTGGTCATGATGAACACAAATGTATGAAGAAACAAATTGATCACCTCACACATCTTCTTGAGAAGAGTAATAAAGGGGTAATTGAATCTCCATCTTCATCAAACCAAGAATCTACAAGGAAAAAGGAAAAAGGCCATGCTAGTTATGCTTCTACATTAGACAAACATAAAGGAAAATATCTTTGTGCTTCTACGAGTATTGGATAAGGGAGATGGCTTCTAGATTTAGGAGCTTCTCATCATATAGCTTCTTCACAGTCCATATTCTCTTCTTTTGAGCCTTGTGTTATGCCAAATATTTTGATGGGTGACAATACATATATGAATGTAATTGGGATGGGATCTATTGATATAGGGAATGGTACTTTCAATGATGTATTGTGTGTACCTCATTTGTCTAATAATATTTACATCTATCAAGTTACTCATAGTGGAGCAAGAAAGACTGCGAAATTTACTCTTGATTCATTTCTCATCAAAGATTTGGAGAGCAGAGAGATAATTGCTACTGGGGTGGTTGATCACGCATCTCGATTGTATTCTTTTTTAGATTTTGTTCCTGATGATGACTTTGATCCTTTGGATGAAGATCACACTTCTAGTGTGGATTTTGAGTTTGAGGAGAATTTTGGTTACTTGAACTTGGGTATTCTCACAAGTGATCCAATTCTTGAACCTCCTATTCCATATCCTCCATCTACTAGTGCTACCTCAATTTCCAGTGTTGCTTCTTCAAAAATTTCCAATGATTCTTTGCAACAGTTAATACATTTTCTTTTAGATTCAACTTGGGATGATCTCTTGACAGGTATTTCAAACTTGTTTATGGAGACACATATTGCAGATTTGGGAGACACTATTGATGAAGTTCATCTTCTCTTTGATGAAGCTGATTCTTCTTCATTTTTTTGCGAGTGAACACTTTGACCCTCTTGTTCAATCTCTACATGATCATTCATCATAGTTTGACATGAGTGTGGATACTTTGGATCAACATTTGGAGGATACATCTTCAAAGGAGATACTTGAGTCTTTGGATGGTGTTCTACATCAGTCTCTAGGAGATTTTTATTTGTCATCTTCAGCAATGTGGCCTAGAATGCTTGATTTGATTGTGACAGATTTTATCATCGACACGGGGACACTTGAGCCCAATTTAGAAACTCCATAAAACTTGAGTTTTCTTCCTACATATTCCTTTCAGGAGTGGGGAGATAGCTTGCATATACCTTTGGTTTTGTTTCTTCCCAAGGAGAGGAATGTTGTTTGATGATCGTGGACCATCTTCTACATACAGTTTCGAGTATCTACCATTGGATCTCTTTGGGGGGGCTTCTTTGTCCTTCCACTTTATTTCTCTCTCTATTATGGGGCATACTTCCTTTCTGTGGGATGGGGCTTCTTCTTCTTTGTGGGGGAATTTTATATTTACATGGGTACCTAACTGTTGGAGTTATGGACAGACACTGAGAGGGGGGGTGAATCAGTGTCACAAAATTTTCAACTTCGACCTAGATTTTTATTTCTGATTTAAATCTAAAACTAGGAAGTATTTAAATCTAAAACTAGCATAGAAAATGATAAAGATCCCTCTCGAGTATTGCAAACATAATTTGACAAGAAAAAATGATCTATCACATGGAAATAAAATGACAAAATGTGTTCGTGAAGAATAATTCATCTTTGCTTTCCTATCATCTAAATCTATTAAGGTGGTGTTTAGTGACATTAGTTAAGGGTTTGTCTTATTATGTGAATGTATTCTCCTAGGTCAAACCCCATGGTAGTTTAAATTAATAGTAATGAGAATTATCAAAGACTACATACATAAACATGCAAATAGTCTATGTGATGATGTGAATCTAATTCCTTATCATCTTTTAGAAATCAAAGTGTGTTCTAACAATTCTTCTTGATGTCCTATATTTTTAGATGATGAGTTCATTTCATATCGAATGTTTTTAAATATCATAACAAGTCATGAAAACATGTGTCAAATTGACTCATGGTAGCTAGTAGAAAAGGGTAAGAAATTTGGAATTTAAATTTAAGCATTTGGGGTTATTCTATGTGCTTCATGATTGAACATGATCAATCTTGAGTGACAAGAAAATGAATGAAAGGGATATAGTGATAATATTGAGTTTAGGGGAGATTGTATAGAAGTAGGTGCAAATGGAGGTGAAATCAAAATAGGTAGAGGGTGAATGTATATAAATTGGTGAAAATAGGGTTGAAATAGTTGTGAATATAAATTAGGTAATGAGCCAATCTTAATGGAGAGTATGTCACTTATCAACATGTTATTGCATTAAGGAAATCCACTGAGATAGATACAAAACTAAATAGGAAATGGCATGGGTATGATAATTTCACCATTATATTTTTTCCATTTGATGTGTGTAAATCTAAAATAAGAATGCATTTTCAAAGTATGTGGACATTCTCACCCAACACAAATAGTAAGTGTTATACTAGGAAAATCATTATTTTATTAGGTATATAAAATAGTGCATTGTTATTTCAAGTTTTATTTTAGTCCCATGTATGGTAAGCATGATCTTAAATCAAGAGAAATAAGATACTATCTATTCATAAAGAATCAGATTGTCATTAGATTTCAAAGACATCACTCAATAACGTTTATGAAACTTAGGTCATAGTGTGAGGATAGTTCAATGAACATGTGAACCAATGTTCTTATAAGTATATGCAATAACAATTAGTGAATTAGTATCAAGTAATAGTGAAATTTGTATATTCAAGAAAATAGTTTTACTATGATTGTTATGACTATTTTAAACCAACACATTGACATATGTAAGTATATTGTGGGCTTATAACTCACAAGTCCTTGGATTCACGTCTAAAACTTAGAGAAATGACAATATATTTGGAATAAATTATTGAGAATAACATAATTATAGGATATGGACCAAATTGGTTCTTTTAAGTTCAAACACGGGGACATGTTGAATTTTACAGAGGAAGAGATAATCTATGAAAAATTAAAATTATAAATTTATACTTATTATTTATCTTACATAATCTAATAATATCATATATCAATAGGTATCCAAGCCTAGGGATGTATTTATGGAAGGACATAATATTTCCTTTCCTTATGCACCTTTACTCGATATTTAATTTTATAATGAGATCCCTAATAATAAAAAACTGTGTTCCACTTTACTATTAGGTTGTCATTGTGACATTATTTGTATCATCTTTTTTTTTAACAAGTGTACATTGTTATTGGACTTGATCAACCCAATAACCTTGTAAATTTTCCTTATTATATAGGACTAAGATTCTATTTGTACGTTATGAGAAGAGAATATTCATGTAGTCTAAAACGTATGAATATCATCTTTGAATGTATGTTGAGTGTATAGAATATACTTAATAAATTATGAGTGACCACATAATATTAGATATGCATAGCAATTATTGTGTGATCACATTATAATACTTTGAAGGTGTTACAAGAGAGAATTGATTAAATTGAAATATATGTGATTAAACATATAGAATAGCCTTAGTTTCTTCAATTGTAAAATTCTTATATGTATGTATGTATAGTTCTCATCATAATTTTGATTGACAAAAATAATTGTCTTGAAACAATAAAAGAGAGAGACCTATGAATTGAAAGTGTTGGTGTAAATAAAGTCTTGTACCTAGTTCATTCATTACTAGGAGACTTATTTGCACATGTTAAGTTTACGTAGGTCCTAGGAAGGAATCTTTCTAGGTGCTAGTTGTCATTAGTTGTTATCTTATCTTTTGACTTGTAACACATGTGAACCTAGGTAAGTGTGATTAGTTGTCTTATGTCATAATCATATGACATCTTGTATCTCACCTTGGTTACATAACTAAGGGGTTTCTACTAATTTTTTCATATCAATTGAATCATTTTTGCATAGTCATAATCTCTCTCTTGTGCTTTCCATATGGCCTCAAGATCTTGGAAACCATAGCCAATTCCAACATGGTATTAGAGCAGGTTGGGTGCCATTGGATAGTCTATTTTTCAAGAGAGGTGGTAAATCTTAAAAATTTGAGTATGCTCTTCTCTTGCATCGTATGATGATATGGAGAATTAGAAAAGCTTGAAAGAAATACCAAATTTGGGGAGGTTCCATTTGTGGCTCTTTATTTCAGGTTCATATTAGAGCTTGTTAGTGCAAATCTAAGCTCACCATTGCATCTGTACAATTCAAGAAAGTCAATTTTTCCTTTTGTTTCATCCAAATCGGACATACGAGGCCAAATCTATGAGGGTTTGAAGCTAAAGAGTGGTTGCCCGATGTAGGAGCATCATGACAAACTTGTGATTCCATTTTGAAAGGATGATAAATTTTGTTGTTTCAACATAGTTCAACGGCCATTTAAGTCATTTTACATATATTAGATTCATTAGGAGGTCATTTGAAGTTATTTGGGTCCAATTTTGCAAAGAAATTTAAAAGTTGTCAAACAAATTGCAAAAAGATGTATTTAATTGCATAAAGAGGCAAACTTTGGAAGGCGAAAGGTCATTTTGTTGTAGGTCATTCAAAAGGTAGTTATAAGTTGAAAAGACAAGTTTGAATGCCTTTAAAAGGCCTTGTAACCAATTGAGAAGGTGTGGGTGATTGTACATCAGATTTTGAATAAGTAAAGGCACTGTTTTCTTGCGTTTTCTTTAGAAATTTGGTGTTTGTTGTGAGTGTGTGACCCTGTACGGGTAGGAAGACATGTGTGGATGTTTGTAAATGGTGGTATAATCAATCACCTTCCAATTCCTTTTTGTTTCATGCAGATTGGTTTGATTTTGAGTTAGTAATAGCAATTTTTCTTAAAACTGTTGAAAACCCTTATTAGGGTAAACAAAGGCTAAGAAAATTAAGTTTCTTTCATTTTAACCAGTGAAAATCCCTGATTTTTGGTGAGTTTATTCTTAGTTGGATATATTTTAATGTTCCAAAGGTTTTAGACCAAATAGTTAAGAGTAATGTGTGAATGGTTAAAGGTTTGGACTATAAATCTGTGTACAGTCAGGAAACAGAGTTTAGCATGCAGATAAAACCAAGGGTTTGTCAAAATATGTACGGTAATGGATGTTTTGTGGTTTAATGAGCATGAGAAGATATAACTAAACATGATCCAAATGTTGGCTAAGGGAAATTGATGGTGGAGATAGCATAATCAATAAACCCCTGTTTGCACTAAGGCCTAATTAGGCTTAATCACAGACTGAGACATCAAGTTTTAAAACACATGTTCCAAAAGACTTAATCTTCATTTTTAGTTATGTTTTAAAAAATTGAGATGAGTACTCAAAATGCTAATTACAGTCATGTTTAAGGGTCTGAATGAAGAGATATTTCTGATAGTTTCCAGAGTGAGTGCTACTAAAGTAGGACAATCAATGAAGGAATGGTTGGTTATGAGTGAAGACAAACTTTGGTAAGTGTTTATTCTGTTTGAGTTGAAATTTCTAAGGAGTTTGAAGAGTTTAAGAAGTCTTGTTTGGGGTAGAGTAAATGGAAATCTCATTTTGTGCTATGGTGAGACCATATGCATGGTGAAACCCTTTGTGAACTTGATGATTTGAGATTATTTGAATGGGAAGACTTTGTAATTGTTTGTTTTTGGATAAATTGAGGTTACTAAGGAGTTTGAATGTCTTGGGAAATTTAGTTGGGCCAGAGTTATGAGAATTTAGTTTGTGCCATTGTTTTATGAAGAATTCTAGTGAAGTCATGAAGAATTAGAGGGATTGAATCCCTTTGTGAAAGTTGTATTCAAGTGTGATTGTTTCTTCCTCTAACATTGCATCAAAGTGGTATCAAAGAACAAAAGGTGTTGGGTAGAGAGTTTGTAGTTGTAGTTGTGTGTGTTGTGTAGATTAAGGAGAACCTGGTTGCTGCCAAGAGAAGGAAAAGAAATTTGAGAGAAGTTGCAGCAAGGAGAAGCTTGCTTGAGTAGAGGACAAGATGGATGTGTTAAGAAGAAATTTGTAGGCAGAGGAAGAAAGGAAGAGACAAGAGAAGTTAGACAAAGAGATAGCAACATTGAAGCAAGAGATGAGAAGATTGGATGCAGAGTTCAGTGATTTTTATGTAGAGTCTATGATGAAGATGGAGCAGATGATTAAGAAGATGACATGTTGGCACTTGAAGATCAAGAAAAGAGTTGCATGGCCCATTCAAGAGATAGCAAAAAGGAGAAGAAGACAAATGAAGGTAAAAGAGGAAGACGAAACATTTGAAGATGTAGAAGAAGAATTTGAAGGAGACAAAGACATGGTAGTTAATTTCAAGCATGAAGATGAAGAAGTAGCAGAGATAAAGAACCTAATTTCAGAGGATGAAGATATGGAGTTGGTGACAAGATTGAATGAAGAGATGATCAAGGAAGAATTGGTCTTGGAAATTTGCAAAGAGTTGAAGGTAGATGGAGGTATTGTGATGGAATTAATATATCATTTCTTTGTTGTACTAATGTTTTGGAACAATTTTCAGATCAAGATGTAGCAGATTGGAGAAGGACAAGTTGTTGAGATGAAAATTGTGAAGTAGCAAAGTGTTGACAAGCAAGATAGGAAGCCGATTTGCATGAACAAAATGAAACCTAAGGTGAAGATGAAGATCAATGAGGAGAAATTTCAAGGTGGACCAGAAGTAGAGCATTCAAGGGATGGAGATTTGTTGACAACTTCAAATTTAAGAGGACTTGAATTTTATTTGGCTGGGAGAATGATGCAAGAGCATCATGACAAACTTGTGATTCTATTTTGAAAGGATGATAAATTTTGTTGTTTCAACATAGTTCAAGGGACATATAAGTAATTTTAGATGTATTAGAGTCATTAGGAGGTCATTTGAAGTTATTTGGGTCTAATTTTGAAAAAAAATGTAAAAGTTGTCAAACAAATTATAAAAAGATGTAAAATTGCATAAAGAGGCAAACTTTGGAAGGTGAAAGGTCATTTTGTTGTAGGTCATTCAAAAGGTAGTTAGAAGTTGAAAATACAAGTTTGAATGCTTTTAAAAGGCCTTGTAACCAATTGAGAAGGTGTGGGTGATTGTACATCAGATTTTGAATAAGTAAAGGCACTATTTTCTTGTGTTTTCTTCAAAAATTTGGTGTTTGATGTGAGTGTACGACCTTGTATGGGTAGGAAGACATGTGTGGATGTTTGTAAATGGTGGTATAATCAATCACCTTCCAATTACTTTTTGTTTCATGTAGATTGGCTTGATTTTGAGTTAGTTATAGCAATTTTTCTTAAAACTGTTGAAAACCTTGATTAGGGTAAACAGAGGCTAAGAAAATTAAGTTTCTTCCATTTAACCAATGAAAATCCCTATTTTTTGGTGAGTTTATTCTTAGTTTGATATATTTTCATGTTCCAAAGGTTTTAGACCAAATAGTTAAGTGTAATGTGTGAGTGGTTAAAGGTTTGGACTATAAATATGTGTATAGTCAGGAAACAAAGTTTAGCATGTGGATAAACCCAAGGGTTTGTCAAAATATGTATGCTTTAATGGATGTTTTGTGGTTTAATAAGCATGCGAAGATCTAACTAAACATGATCCAAATGTTGGCTAAGGGAAATTGATGGTGGAGATAGCATAATCAATAAACCCCTATTTGCACCAAGGCCTAATTAGGCCTAATCAAAGACTAAGACAACAAGTTTTAAAACGTGTTCCAAAAGACTTAATCTTCATTTTTAGTTATGTTTTAAAAAATTGAGATGAGTACCCAAATTGCTAATTACAGTCATGTTTAAGGGTCTGAATGAAAAGATATTTATGATAGTTTCCAGAGTGAGTGCTACTAAAGTAGGACAACCAATGAAGGAATGGTTGGTTATGAGTGAAGACAAAATTTGGTAAGTGTTTATTCCATTTGAGTTGAAGTTTCTAAGGAGTTTGAAGAGTTTAAGAAGTCTTGTTTGGGGTAGATTAATTGGAAATCTCATTTTGTGCTATGTTGAGACCATATGCATGGTGAAACCCTTTGTGAACTTGAAGATTTGAGTTTATTTGAATGGGAAGACTTTGTAATTGTTTGTTTTTGGATAAATTGAGGTTACTAAGGAGTTTGAATGTCTTGGGAACTTTAGTTGGGTCAAAGATATGAGAATTTAGTTTGTGCCATTGTTTTATGAAGAATTCTAGTGAAGTCATGAAGAATTAGAGGGATTGAATCCCTTTGTGAAAGGTGTATTCAAGTGTGATTGTTTCTTCCTCTAGCATTGCATCATTGCTAGATCTAGAAGGTAGCTATAATTTTGGAGCATTTTGGGTCGAATTTGACCCTTCCATCGCATCTAGAAGGGCCAAAAACCCTAAGATCAATTGTTAATTCATCAAATTCAGAGTAGTTGTCTAGTGAGGCAAAAAAAATTACCCAAGGAGTCGTACGGCCCCTCAAGTCATCATTATGACACGTACTGTGTAGTCTGCAAATTGTAGACGTACCATCGCATACCACCCTCACTACGGATAAGCCATGTGGCTTTGCACCCCTCAACTAGCGTACACCCATGGGCCCTCATCCATTAACCAACGACGTCCACCACACAAACTCGACAACCACTAATTCAAAAATATAATAGTAATTTGAAAAGAACTAATAGTAGAATATTCCTTCAGAATATTCTCTCCTTCCAAAGATTTCGGTGGAGCATATTCAAGGGAATCTGAGAAGATTTTGATTTGTAGAATATTCTTGGGGGAGAAGCATATTCTTCCATGACGGGCTAGAAGACTCAAAATTAATTGGGTGGAATATTGACGTCATCCATACGTCAACATTTTCTAAAAAAAATTTACCCCCTCACCATTTGCATTTTTGTTTTGGAAGCTGATTTTCAAATGATCATAACTCGATCATTTTAACTCCTTTTTTCGAGCAATCTTTTTTAGTTGGGATAATTTTTCATGCTCTACACAATGGTGCAATCAGATTTTGGTTTTGGTGTTTGGATTTTCCAGAAATTGCAGATTTTCATAGGTGTTGCTGCTTCGTCCTCATTTTGGGCACTTTAGGAGCTCATATCTTGCTCCTGCGATAACATTTTTTGGTGCAATTTTTTTTCAAAGTGCATAATTTTTTGTGTAATTTTCAATGGTATGATCAAATTAATCTCATTTTATACCAAAAATTGTACTTGATTATGTGGCCAAATTTGGCATTTGCATGTACCAAGATCAAGACCACTTTGTTGTTTTTGGCAAGTCGCAACTATAAACGTACTACTCATAAAGTGCCAAACTCATATATTTCTTGGGGGTTCTTTGATTGAGTGAATTTTGAGGGATTCTTCTTGTGGTTGTGGTTGCATTCCTCTTGATTTGTGTTCTTTCCTTCTTGTTTCATCATGGAGCCATCTACAATTCCACTTCTAACACCTTACAACTATCCTAAATGGAAATCTGAAACAAACAAATTGTTAAGAGTAAAAAGATTATATAGGATAGTTCATGGGCTTGATGGTGAACCAAAAGATGATGAAGCTAAAAAGAATAAGTGGTTGAATAGTTGTGAAGAATCCATTGGCTATTTGTGCTTGTATGTGTCTCCTAAGTTGTTTCACATTGAGAACTTGGATACACCTATGACTATGTGGACTACATTGTCAAACTTATTTGGGAAAAAATATGAAATTCAAGGACATTTGTTGGAGAATGAATTAATCAATCTCAATCCATGTAATTTTGAAAGCATACAAGAATTCATCACCAAATTCAAGTTACTAAGAACACAATTGAAGGATTGTAAAATTGAGAAATCAAATACACAATTGGTGTTAAGTGTTCTTTCAAAGCTAGGACCTGAATATTCAGTGTTTATGTCTACTTTCTATGCTACAAAGAATTCCTTTTAGAGTGAGTTTAAGATGCCTTCCTTTGAATATTTTACTATGCAACTCACTAGAGAGAAAGATAAGCTTATTCCAATGGGTGCTTTGAAGTCTTCAAAATCACATGCCTTGATTGCAAAGGATGAGAAGTCTTCAAGTAGCAAGGAAAAGCAAAAGAACAAGCCTAAGAAGAACACACAATCCACATCTAATTCCACAGAAGAACATAAAGATTCATCTTCAAAAGAGAAAACATCTAAGAAGGAGAGGCCTACTTGTACTTATTGCAAGAAGGAAGTACATGAAGAACACTATTGTTGTAAGAAGAATATTGATTAGTTGAAAAATCTTCTCAAAAAGAATCACTTTGATTTTCCTTCTAGAATGTATGAATCACCTCCTCCTTCTTCTTCAAAATAGTCTAAAAAGGGCAAAGGTCAAGCTGATTTGGCTTCTACATCAGGATCCAAATGACCTGCTCTTTGTGCTTCTTCAGGTCATGGATCAAGGAGATGGCTTCTAGATTCAGGAGCATCTCATCATATGGCATCTTCACAGTCTATTTTCTCTTCTTTTCAACCTTGTACTATGTCTCCTATCTTGATGGAAAATAATACATACATGAGTGTAATTGGGAAGGGATCTATTAGTTTTGGGGACAACACTTTTCAAGATTTCTTGTGTGTTCCTCATTTAATGAACAATCTTCTTTCCATATATCAGATTACACATGGTGGAAATGGGAGGACTATGGATTTCACTCCTAATTCAGTCATCATTCGAGACTTGGAGAGTAGAGAGAACATTGCTAGTAGGGTGGTTGATCACTCATCTTAGTTGTGTACCTATGAAAAATTTGCTTCTGATGGTGACATTGTTCCTTCAACTGTTGATCACACTTCAAGTGTGAACCATGATTTAGAGGAGACATTTGGCTTCTTGAACTTGGGAGTACTCACATCAGATCCAGTTCTTGATTCATGCATGTCATATCCTCCATCTACTATTGTAGTTGATGATGCTTGTGTTGCTATAGTTTTCGCTCCTTGTGATTCAGTGCAGCAAGATCCTCATTGTCTTTCAAATTTGGCTACTTTTGATGGCTTCTTGATAGGTATTTTAGACTCGTTTGTGGAGTCTCATATTGCAAATTTTGGAGACATCATCGATGAAATTCATCTTCTCTTTCATGAAGATGCTCCTTCTTCAGTTGTTGTGAGTGAATACTTTGACCCTCTTGTTCAATCTCTACATGATCATTCTTTGCAATTTCACGTGAATGTGGATACTTTTGGAAAACATTTGGAGGAGGCTTCTTTGTCTTCAGAGGGTATATCTTTATTTTTGGATCATGTTCTACATTCATTTCTACTAGATTTTGGATTGATATCTTCAACAGTGTGGCCTAGAACGCCTATTTGGAGTGTGTCAAATTTCGACATCGACATGGAGACACTTGAGCATGCTTCAAAGATATCATACATCATACATCTTCTTGAAATCCTACATACATCCATGGTTTTATTTCTTCCTAAGGGGAGGAATGTTGTTCAACATTTTTGGATCATCTTCAACATTCAATGTCAAGCTTCTACCATCATTGCAGGAGACTCAACATTGAGGGGGGGCAACCTTGTCTCTCTTCTACTTTTCTCTTATTGGGGGGGTCTTTTTCCTCACATGAGGCTTTGGCCTTCTCATGCATATTGAGAGCATTTATTTTTTGTATTTCATCTCTCTTTTAGGGAGGACTTTTGTCCCACTGGGTTTTCTCCTTTTCTCTATTTGTGAGAGATTTCTTTGTCATTTCATTTGCATATGTACATGGGTACCTAACATGGCCTAGTACCTGGGATGCATCTTTTTGTTATTTGCATAATAATCTACTACTCCCTAAGTTGCACTTAAGGGGAGGTGTTGGTGTAAATAAAGTCTTGTACCTAATTCATTCATTACTAGGGGACTTATTTGCACATATTAAGTCTACTTAGGTCCTAGGAAGGAATCTTTCTAGGTGTTAGTTGTCATTAGTTGTTATCTTATCTTTTGACTTGTAACACATGTGAACCTAGGTAAGTGTGATTATTTGTCTCGTGTCATAATCCTATGACATCTTGTATCTCACCTTGACTATATAACCAAGGGGTTTCTACTACATTTTTCATTTCAATTGAATCATATTTGCATATTCATATTCTCTCTCTTGTGCTTTCCATAGCCAATTCTAATAGAAATAAGAAAAGGATGTAGATGAATATATATATATATATATATATGAAGAATGAACGTATATAGTATCAATTTCTTTAATTATTAATTATTTGTTTTTGAGTTGTGATGTAGATGTATCTCATGTTACTGAGGATAGCAGCTAATTTATAGGGGGAGAATTGTTCGTGACTTTTTCCCCAAGATAAGAGAAATCTATGAATAACCCTTTAAAATTAAAATGGAGATATAAGATAAAGGATATTATGATCCTTTGGATAAAAGAGAGATTAATAAAGAATATGTATAAACACTCTTTAAAAAGGAAGAATATTTATTTATTTAAATAATTATTAAAAGGAAACCTTTTGTGAAATGTTGTGATGGTTTGGAAACCACCCCTCAAAAGGATATATAAATCATTCATGTGAGACATGGGAAAAAACATTCAAGGAGAAAAGAGAAAAAGGAAAGAGGAACTAAAAGGGCACATATTAGTGAAAGTTAGGGTCTAGGTGGGTATTTAAACATTTGGAGAAGGGGCACACATCGTGTGTCCAAACTGGGGTACAATGTACACTCGAGAGTGTCCTAGCTAGGGATGAGTTTATGCTATGAAGGCAAGTTGGTTTTGTGCAAGAATCGGTTCCTCTGGTGGTGTTTGTGCTAGGAAACAACCTAGACTTATAACCATTCCTCTGAGTGTCAAATAGCAACCTTTCCATGACTTTAATATAAGTATTACAACCATTGAATCTAAATTATATTGAGAATAGTATATATATATGATTTTGGTGTTAATGTATATGAATTATATGGATGTGTATTTAATTTATCATGTTAACTATCTATGTTGATTATTTACTTTAGAATCCTTGTTATTTTGATTATATTGGAAAAACAAGTTTTGAAGGGACTCGAAAACCTTTACAAAACTTTAGACTAAAATTCTACTACAATAGAAAAACACAATAAAGCATAAGTAGTAGCCAACAATAAAGCAATAGCCAAAAAACGATGACCCAACAACAAAAAAGTAGAAACAGAAAAAACAATAGAAACACCAAATCTATTTCATATTTTTCAAGGTGTTGGCCACCTCGATCTCTTGGTTGTAGTGTAGGTTCACCATGTCCAATAGATCTTTCTTCTCTTCCTCGAAGGACTTCCTAAGGTTCCCCCTTGTTCGAGTGCATGGGTCGTTAGCCTCATCTTTAGCAGTCTTCTTCCCCTTACCTTTAGAGGTCTGGTCATTCTCAAGCATATCCGCAAAGTACATTTGATCCTCCTTGAGTTCACTAATCTTACCAAATAGAACCTTCAGGGGATCTACACTATTTTTAACTGATCTATGGCTAACCTGTAGTAACTTCCTGATATCCTCATTTGTTTCCTTTATCCTTCCCTCCATTTCACCAAGACGACTCACATTGGGCTTTAAAATCTGCAAAGGAACATTCCAAGTCAACCAACCTCTCTATGAGAAGATCCAAAGAACCCTTTTGTTGGTTTTTCATGTTCTCCTTCAATCCCTTGATCTTGATATTGACCTTTTAAAATTCCTACAACACCCATTTAGTGAGTTTAAAGGTGCATGTGGTACCCGATCAACCAATATCCAATAGTTCAAACATGGAGGTATTGTCATCATTCAAATAAGAAAAATCCTCAGAAAGAGGATTAACCTTCAACAGTTCCGGCTTCCCAAGGTTGGGGTTCACCTCAACATCCTCACCCACAATTTTCTCAACTCAAGCCTCCTCACTGCCAGGAACCCCATCACCCTCCCCACGAGGAGAAGTCTGTCAGACTGGGGAGTCATCAATAACAACATTCATGTCTGCCACATCCTTTACATGTTCCTATTCCAGAGTAACCTTCTTTCCCTTCCTACCACCTTTTGAACCCTACTTCTTTAAATTAGCAATCCTTCTGGAAGCCCTACATAGATTCTCCTTCACTATATCAACCCTAGCCTCCACAAACTGGTCCTTCTCCTTACTACGAGACTCGCCAAAATCAACCTCATGTTACACAACATTCTCCTTGGACTGCCATCAATGAGAGCCACCAGAGCTAATATTAGTATCTTCCCCATCTAATGGGGACCCACGGGAATCTGGTTTTTGCATAACTAACTTCTTGGCGGGGCCCTTCTTTCTTAAATTCCCCTTATTTCTCTTTTTAGATGAGGTCACCATGGGGGACAAGGACCCCCCCACAGTGTTATCCTCCTTCACACTCCAATCAACATTTCCATCAACACTCGTCTCTAAGTCAGTCAAAAAGGAATCCTCACTTGTGGCCTTCTCCTTTCGCTTAATAGACTTGGAAAGTGTATGAGCTCTCACATGCTCCATTATGAGCAATATGAGGCCCTTGTGAGGGACAAGGGCCCTAAAGTTCTTCAAATGGGCATAAATTAAAACTTCCAAAGATGATAGGAGAAAACATGGGAGAGAAACATGCAACTCATGTCTAAAATGATTAAGCAAGGTAAAATGGTTGCCTAGAATAGCAGTGAAACGGCCTTCAAGAGTAACGTACTGCATAATAACCTCGACCTCTGCAGCCTAGATACACTTCAAAGAAGTCTATTAATACCCCCAAGCTAGCATCTTAATAAGCTTCGCACGTTCATTGTCCTTGAAGAATTGGTTCATAGCATCATCGTTTCTCTTCCTTTCCTTGTAAAATTTATGGCCATATGTCGGTAACCCAGTGATAAAGGCAATAAAATTTTCATTAATAAAAAACTCCACTCCCTTCACCTCCAAACATCTATTGCGCCAACAACAAACAAACTTTGTAAGGCTTTGGGATCATGGACATGAAGCTTTTCTAGCCCATGCCTCAGGATTCTCCAAATTTTTTCCTTCTTCTTCCAACCCTCACAAGGTAGAGGCTCGAATCTACTTCTATCTCTACCCATTTCGATAGTCACCATTAACAAAAACCAAGTCCAAATCACTCTTGCAAAATTAAGAATGAACACAAGATTAGGAAAAATATAACCCACAAAACGTGTGGTAACAAGGAGGGAAATAATTGCTCGATCACCCCAAATCACAAGCTCTAAATTAGCTATCATTTCGCATTAAAAGAAAGTGGCTTCCTTGGGAAGGAGAGAGACTCCTCCCACACCTTGAAATTATTAAAGTAGACAACCTTATTTGGAAACAAATCAGCCAGAGAATTACCTTCCCTATAGAATCCTTGTTATTGCATATCATAGTTACATTGGTTATTTTATCAATTATTTATATTATTTTAGTAACATTACATCTTGTGAATTATCTTAACTCTATAGTTTAATCTATTAAATCTGCTGCTAATATTTAAACTAATTTAGGAGGAAAAATTACATCACAATAATGGTTCTAGACATCACAAAGAGAAGATTGACTATGCTCTTGATTAAAGGATTAATTGAATATCTCAATGGGATAGTCGAGGAATTCAAACCACCTTCCCTACAAGAGGCAATAAAGTGGTATTTAGTATTGGATACTTCCATACCAAAGAATAATCTCTAGACCAAAACCTTTTTTCCAAAGAATCATTTTCATAAAAAAATTACAACTAAGAGACTCCCATTAAGAACAAACATTGAGGCGAGGAATGAATTGAGGAGGAAGAAGCAATGTTTTATCTACAAGGATCCATGGTCACCTACACATATATGCATTGAGAAAATATAAGTGCATTACATTGAAGTAAGGTTTGATAAAAAAGTTAGGATCTAAGGAATCCAAACCATAAAGTGAAGAAGACATTAAATAGGATATTCTAGAAGAAGAACAATAAAAAGAGGAAGGATACATGATAAAGGTACTCTTTACACACTCTTTGAAACTCAAAGATACATTCCCTTTCACATTCATGGGGTTCTGCAAGGTTAGACACACTTAAAGGTACATTAAATGGATTGGTAGCGAATCAAGGCCTAAATATAAAGTACTATAAAGGGTTTAGTGTTATGGTGGCTAATGGTTTCACCATCCAATGTAATAGAAATATCTCTCAGCTAAATCTTTATCTAGGAGGATATGATATGAAGGATGACTTTTATGTTATTATTATATGAGACATAGATATGGTCCTAGGTATCTAGTGGCTACACTCATTACAAGAGATCATACAATTCTTTCAAACCATGAAATTGAAGTTTTACTTAGAGGGAAATAAATTCATACTATATGAAATTCTAAATAAATCACTAGTGATTGTATCAACTAAGATAATGGAGAGGATTTTCCACCATAAGAAAGTAACATGGGGGGCTCAATGTTTGGTGATTGTCAGAAAACCCACTAAAGGAATGAAGGAAAGGATGTGAAAAGTATCTTGGAGAAGAATGGTAAAGCATTCAATAGTATTCCTCTAGGGAAACTATCAAATAGAGGCTTTGATCACATCACTACACTAGAGGAGGGTGAAAATCTTATCATCACTACTCTCTACCACCACCACAAAAGACATATTAAGGAAGAAATTGAAAATGAAATTAAGGAGCTACTAAAAATGGGACACATAAGAAAAAACTTAGTTCCATTTGCTTCCTCTATAGTTTTGGTGTATAAGAAAGATGGAACAATATAAATGTGCATTGACTACAAGGCACTAAACAAGAAAACTATCAAGAATTGATACCCCATTCCTAAGATCGATGAATTGATATATGAGCTTCATGGAGTAGTATATTTCTCAAAAATTGATCTTGATTTGAGCCACTGGTAGATCAAAGTTTGAGTCGATGATATTTAAAAGATGGAATTTTAGTGTCACTATAGGAATTATATGTTTTTGGTCATTTTTTTTGGTTTAATAAACACTCTAGCAACCTTCTAGTTATGTATAAATAAAAAAATTACAAGAAAATTAGAGAAAAATGTCATGTCTTCTTTGATGAAATTTTGATCTATAACAAGACATGGGAGAAGCACCTATGACACATTGATTAAGCGTTGGAAATTTTGTAAGCACAAATGTTATTTCTAAGGGTTCATCTAGTGTGAGTTTATTATGATAGAGATCTTGTATCTATGTCACATCACTAGTGCAAAAGGAATATAGGTGGACATGGGGAAGATAAAAAAAAATCGGTATTAGCCTCCCCAGGGCCTTGACATGAATACGAGGATTCTTTGACCTTTGTAGCTATAATAGGTATTTT
>VDFB02372754.1:0-16011 GCA_007258455.2 Sequoia sempervirens | reverse complement strand
AGTCTTCCTTGGCCCTGAAGAAGTGGTCTTCTAGGATCGATCTATCTGATTCAATCTTTGAAATGGTGCCAGTCTGGGCCAGACTGCCTGGTCTCCCCTTGGAGTATTGGAATACGGATATTTTCAACGGGATTGCTAGTTCTTTTGGAGAACTTTTGTCCATTGACTCAATGACCGCAGCTACAAAGCATTTGGTCTTTGCTAGAATCTGTGTTGGGGTTTCTCAAAATGCTGATCTCCCCTCTTCAATTGACATCCAATCCAAGCTGGATGTGTGGAAGAAAGCTATTGAATTCGATACCACACCCTTTGTTTGCTTCAAATGCCAAAAATCTGGGCATTGGGCGAAAAAGTGCCCACTTAATAATAAAAGTGAAAAGGAGAAAGTTGCCAATCCTAAGACTGTCTGGAAAAAAAAATCAGAGGAGGAGAAGCATATGCCTGTCCCAGATGCGAAGGAGAATCTTGAAAGACACACTTCTACTCAAGATCTGAAGGAGAACCATAAATGCTTGCAAAAGGATGCTTGCCCTGGGTCAGATTGTACTTGCTCTCTAGATCCTAAGGATCCTAAATACTTGATTTCACCACATGTGGATAGAAAGGAAGAAAATCATTTTGTGGAGGGAGCCCGGGATACTCTGAAGAAGGCTGAAACAAGAGATGAAGATACGGGTATTGTTTCGTCTTCACCTTTGATGATGGCTGGCTGTATGAATATACCCGGTTTGGAGGAAATACCCATTAAGGGTTTGTCCCTGGAGATAGGACTTCCTGTCCCCTCTCATTTTCCTTATGATAACCCTTGCTCAAAAGGGGTACAGGATCTGGAGATTGCCACTTTGGAAGTGGTGAAGGATACTTATGAGACCCAAAGCATGAATTTGAAAACACCTAATGTCAATACTTCAGAAGCCAAGAATGGCTTAATGGATACCCTCCCTTGGGACCAGAGGTTGTTTTTTGAGAAGGATGGGGAACCAGGAAGAGAGCTGGAAAGCCAAGATGAGACTGAATGGGAGGAGGTTATTTCACATTCAAAGTCAAAGAAGGAAAAAAAGAAGAAAATGGAAACTTCTGGTGGAATGGTCACCAGAACTAGGGCCAAGGCGGATTGTGGGAGTACCAAGCCTTGCCAGGGAAGGAGATCAGAAAAATGGCAAAGGGAGCAAGGCAGCCTTCAGGATATTGCGGATGGGATCCAAATGACCATCTCGGAGATACTTCAATCCCTAGGTAAGAAATGAAAATTATGTCATGGAATATAAGAGGGCTGAATAGCCGTCATAAAAAGGATATTTTGCAAAATTTTGTTAGGGACCACAAACCTGATATTCTTCTTGTTCAAGAAACTAAAATGCCTAAAGATAAAGTAGAAAGCCTTAAAATTTTTCAGAACTGTGGGGCTCATGGAAATAGTTCTGCGGGTGCTTCGGGGGGAATTGTTACTTTTTGGAACAAGTTGTTTATTAAAGGTGAGCCCTTAATGGAGAATGGTAATTTAGTGGCCACTAGATTTACCTACATAAGAGATAATTTTTGCTGGATTCAATCCAATATTTATGCCCCGAATTGTAAGAATGCTAGAAATTCCTTTTGGTCTGAGTTATCTGGTTTTCGAAGATGTTTTGCTAATGAACACTGGATGGTCATGGGAGACTTCAATACTCCTCTCCTGAATGATGAGAAATTTGGGGGTTCTCAAATCAACTGGGATATAAATCAGGTCTATCTGACTTCATTAACAGTAATGCCTTGATAGACCTAGACCTACAAGGGGCTTCTTATACCTGGACCAATAGGAGATTAGGGCCTAATTTGATCCAAGTGAGACTTGATAGGGCCCTTGTTTCTGGTCAATGGTTTATAGACTATTTTTGTGCTTTGAGAGCCTTGTCAAGGGTGGGATTTGATCATTTTCCCATTTGTCTTTTGGCGGATCCTACTAAGGTGAAAAAGAACTTCCCTTTCAGATTTGAAATTTTTTGGCTATCTCATCCTCAAATTTTTGAGGAAATTAGTAGATGGTGGAATATTGATATTACTGGCACAGCGATGTTCAGGATTGCTAAAAAATTAAAGGAAGTGAAAACTAATGTGAGAAGATGGAAAAAGGAAGCCTTTGGGAATATTTTTGGAACTAAGACGGAAATTCAGGGCAAAATTCAGGAGATCCAGGCTAAAATCCAGAAATGGGGGTACATTGACAATTACAGAGAAAAGGAAAATGAACTTCTCATTCAATTGCATGACATCATTGCTAAAGAGGAAGCTTTTTGGCGGCAAAGATCCAGGGTATCTTGGTTGACTGAGGGAGATAGGAATACTAGATTTTTTCATCTGTCTGCCTCGAAACATAGGGCTGCTAATAGAATTGCTCACATTGATGTTAATGAAATGAGGTTTGAGGAGGAAGATGATATCAGGGAACAGGCTGTCCTTTTCTTTAGCAACCTTCTTTCTTGTAATGGAGAGATTGTTCCTGAAGCTCAAGATTTCTTGATCGAGGCTATACCTCAGGTGATTGGTCATAATAAAAATTCTTTGATCACTGCTATTCCCTCCAAGGCTGAAATAAGGAAAGTTGTTTTTTCTTTTGATGGTAACAAAGCTCCTGGACCAGATGGATTTCCCTTATTCTTCTTCCAAGTGTTTTAGGAAATTGTTGAGTTGGATGTTGTGAATGCTGTCAAGGAATTCTTTGGATCAAGATGTTTGTTGAAAGAACTGAATGCTACTTTTGTGGTCCTTATTCCAAAAAAACTTGGGGCTTCAGAGTTTCAAGCTTTTTGGTCTATTAGCCTGTGCAATTCTATTTATAAAATTATCTCAAAGGTTTTAACTACAAGAATGCTTTCTGTGCTTCCTCGAATGATTGCTCCGTAGCAAAATGGTTTTGTGCTAGGTAGGTACATTCTAGACTCTGTTGTTACTGTTCATGAGAATTTACATTTGTTAATGGTTTCGAAGACTGAAGGGTTTATTCTTAAACTGGACATTTCCAAAGCCTATGATCAGGTTGATTGAGATTTTTTATTTAAAATCCTGGTCAAGTTTGGCTTTAATAACAGAGTCATTTAGCTGGTGAACCAGCTTGTCTCGACATTTACTTCTTCTGTCATCGTGAATGGATCATCTTCGAGGTTTTTTCAAACTTCTAGAGGCCTCAGACAGGGAGATCCTATTTCTCCTATTCTGTTTACAATATTGGCTGAGAGTTTGGGAAGAAATATTAAAAAGCTTATTGATCAAAGATCCCTTGCTGGTTTAAGACCTTCCTCTTCTCTTCTAACCTGTTCCCACCAACAATTTGTTGATGACACCATTCTCATGGGAAGATCTACTGTGGCTGAAGCTAAGACTTTCAAAAAAATTTGAATCTCTATGAATCTGCTTTGGGCAAGTTGTTAATAGGGCTAAGAGTTCAATTTTCTTCCTCAATACTCTGGAGCATAGACAATTTAAACTTGCTCGGATTCTTGGATGCTGGATTGAGCCTCTTCCGTCAACCTATCTTGGTTTGCCTCTTTGCTCTAAACCATCAGACTCGTTCTGGATTTCTTTGGTTGAAAAATTCAATAAGAAGTTATCGGGTGGAAAGGAGCTCTTCTCAGTCAAGCTGGAAAAATCCAGCTCCTTAAGGCTTCTTTGCAAAATCTTCCTGTTTATGCTCTCAGTATATTTAAAATTCCTGCTAAATATGCTGAGGCCATTGAAAAAATTCAGAAAAGGTTTCTCTGGTCTGGTGTGGAGGACAAGAAGAGAATGCCACTTGTTGGATGGGATCTGGTTTGTAGACCCAAATCGAGAGGGGGCCTAGGCTTAAGGAAAATTAAAGTTCTGAATCTGTCCCTTCTTGCTAAACAACTTTGGAGAACTCTTACTTTGAATGGAGAATGGCGTGATACCTTAAAAGCCAAATATTTTAATAACTGTGAGTCTTTTAATGAGATTATAAATTCTTCTTTTTTACCTCGTGGGTCTGTTTGCTGGAATGATATGAGTAGAGGTAGAAAGTTGTTGGAAAAGGAATTGGTTGGCTGATTGGAAAAGGAAATTATGTAAGGTTTTGGGAAGACAGGTGGCTTTTTAAAGATCCTTTGATCAGAATTGAGAAATTCAGTAAATGGATGAATGATTGTAAAAAGGAATTTGGAGTCTTGGTTAAAGATTACTGGAGGAATGGGGGTTGGGTTGATTTGAAGACCATCAGTCAGGATCTTAGCCCTGTTCAGTCGGCCTTCAGGGCCCTAAGACCAGCTCAACACCAGGTGGAGGATCTTGCTGTCTGGATAGACAACCCATCTGGTATTTTTTCAGTTTCTTCTGCCACGTCTATGCTGGTTAGTCCGATGGAGCCTCCACCCTTCTGGGCTAAGGCTTGGATTAATCACCTGACTCCTAAAATCAATATTTTCTATTGGATAATGCTACAGAATAAGATTCTCACTTTGGACAATCTTGGAAAAAGAGGAATTCAATTACCAAACAGGTGTTATATGTGCAGGAATGAAGCTGAGACTGTTAACCATTTTTTTCTTCATTGCCCTTTTGTTTCGAATATCTGGGGTAAAAATTTTGCGCTTCTTGATGTGGTTTGGGTTTCCCCTGCCTCTGTTGAAGATTTCTTCATGCAATGGAAAGCTCCTTCAAAAAATCCTTTTGTGCGAAAGCTATGGTCTTTTGTTCTACCTTTTGTGTCTTGGAATATTTGGAAGGAAAGGAACAACAGAGTGTTTAGGGATAAAGAGATGTTGGAAGGGGACTTGCATGCTAAAATCGTAAGGGCTATAAAGGAAAATTTATCTTTAATTCCAAGAAAAATGGTTGATAAAGCTAACTGGTCTCCTTTCGATATTGCTATGGCTGAAAAGTGGAACTCAAAATTAGTTGGGTCAAATATCCTCAAACCTGTTGTTTGTGGGAGGGAGAATGCTAGTTGGTCTTTGCCGCCTTTGGGTTGGGTGAAAGCCAATTTTGATGGTGCAGCTAAAGGCAACCCAGGGAAAGCTGGCAGTGGGTGTGTTTTAAGGGACAATTCGGGGGCTTTTATTGCGGCTTTTGCTGTGGACATCGGCACCCAAACTAATCATGTTGCGGAAGCTGTAGGGGCTTATCATGCGGTTAGCTTAGCTTTCAAGATGAACACGAAATGTCTTTGGTTGGAGGGTGATTCAATGAATATAATAAATTGCATTCTTGGGCTTACCCCTCCCTCGTGGACCATCAAAAAGTGGATCGAAGATACAAAAATCTTATTAAGTAAATTTGATAAAGTGAAAGTGTCCCACGCCTATAGAGAAGCCAATAAGGTGGCTGATTACTTCGCCAATGAAGGGGTTAAGAAGGGCGGGGAAAACACGTGGAGGAAGAATGACTACCTCCATCCTGAAGTGAAAGCGCTAATTTATTATGATTCAGTGCATGGAAGAGAAGTTTGTCTTCGTCATGATGAAGCGGATAAAGATTAGGTACGTCGATTTCATTAGATTTGATGGGACCGACGTCATTTTCTTTTTCAAGAAGTGTCTCTGGCACGCTTTCTGGGTGTTTGATAAAATATGCCTAAACAGGACCCAGAGCAACTGTAGGGTGTTGTTTAACAGAGCTTTGAAAATGGGGGGAGAAAGAAAACGTGTGGAGCCGAGCAGTTTTCAGGAGCATAGAAAGAACGACAAAGCCTAGGAAAGAATTGAAAAGGGAGGCTTAGTCCCATATTTGGAAAAGCTCCATGGTACTAACGAGGGGATGCTGGACTATTTTGTAAAAAAATTGGAAAAATGGTGAGATTGTGTTGTTTGGCAGGAATGTTAAGCTGAATGAGGATTTAATCGGTGAGATAACTGGTCTTTCGACAGAGGGTGTGAAATTTTATCGGGACCGTCGGTTCTCTGATGAAGCGGTCATTAAATTTCCTAAAAAAAGACAAGGAGAAGGCTAAGTTGGTTAAGGTTGCCAATAGCTACTTTGATGTGGAGTCCATCAAATCTATCTGGAGGAAATTTTTAAGAGTTATTATGGAGTATATCACGGTTGACGGGCACTTCACCAGAGTGTATGGTTACCACTTTGCCATTCTGAACCACTTTCGTCACAAGGTTCGTATCTCTCTGCCTTTTTACTTATTATCTTCTTTGAAGAATTGCCTTGATGAAGCTGAAAGAAACCCTAGGAGGACTCCTATTATTCACCCTGGTCTTGTCAGGCTCATATTTGAGCATTATCAAAATTTACCTGCTTTGCCTAAAATTGTTGATATTGGAGAATTGGATGATGAGGATACAAAAAGTAGTAGGGAGAATGACCCCCGGGCCCCCCTGCTTGTGCCCCTATTGGTCCTAATACTAATGCTCCCCTGTCCCTGTCTTGTCGGAATCCCTTAAGGATTCTGCTCCACCGTCATGTCCTAAGTTGCAGCCTCTGCATGAGTGCCCTAGTCCTGGGTTTTGCCTCGCCGCCCTGTCTTAATCCCCAACTGTCTCCTGGCTGCCCTACTCCAGGTTTGGTCTCTAGTTTTAAAGGTACCTTTGTTACGAAACTTGTCTCGTATTCTGGGAATTCCATGAAAATTCTTTCTGATAAACCTATGGTCAGTAAGGAGTCGGCCCCTAGTGCCCCTGCGTCTGGAAGATTTGGGAATGCCCCTATTGACTCCCCTAATCAGGATGAAATTAATTCGGCCCTGAATAAGCTCAAGCCTGAGGACATTGTGAGTGTGGCGGAAAAAAGTACATATGGCCTTTTCACTGTTCTCAAGTGGACCCAGAAGGAAGTCTGTGATTTGAAAGGCCGTAAGATAGATCTAAGCAACAGGGTCATGAATTTGGAGCAGAAGATTAGCTGGAGTTGTAAAGAGAATGAAGGACAGGAAACCCCCTTACCAAGGAAAAGACAGCATTCGCAGGAGGAAAGATTGACTAGTATAGAGTGCAATATGTCCAAGATAAGCCAAAATATTAGGGCCACTGTGGCGAACAATCACAAAATTGCCAGGCATAACACCATTATCATCAATGCTATGGTGGAAAAGCTCGAAAAAAATCAAAAGGGTTCGCTGGTCGTGGATTTGGATGCGGACAGAGGATGTGGCAGATCTGCTGGTGAAGGGATTTCGACTCGTACCCGGGCTAACACTAAGAGGTATACCTCGACTTCGTCACATACAGCTCAAATCCTCAAGCAGGGGTTACAGGATATGAAGGATGTTGAAAAGGAGGTTGAGGAGTTGTTGAACACCTTGGAGTAGTGCGGTGGTGTTTGTTTCTGGCTTTTTGGGCAGTCCTTTTTTTGGACCTTGTTGTCTCTTGGTGTTGTTGTTTCCTTTTTGGGACAGCCGTCTGCTTGTTTGGACTTATTTTGTTATCTTTTGTTGTTTAAACTCTCTCATGGGTTTCGTGTCCCTATATAAAACCTATTTTTTCCTTTTCAAAACATAATTAGAAAACACGATAATTAACAAAACTAAAATATATCAATTAAGAAAACTAAAACACTATAATTAACAAAAACTTACATTTATCATTGTTCACATTAAAAATTTACATTTTTTTTTTTTCAAATCTAGAAAACAATAATTGCAATGCTAAAGCCAAGTACTCAGCCACTACATGACACTTGTTTATTTTGATGGATTGTGTGCCACCCACACTTAATTTTTTTTAATCTAGTAGGAAAATCATTTTCATTATATATATATAGTTTATTTTATAGACCTTAAAAATTGTAACAATAATGTACATAATCTTCGAAGTAATAGACTAATATTTTATAATTGCACTAAAAGATGAAAATTATTTAAAAAATGAACCAAATAGACATTTTCACATATATTTTTGCTATTGGAGAAAGAAGAACAAGCAATTTTTTCATTTACCATTATGGGAGAGGTCCCAAGAGTTAGCCGTGGCCTAGTCATGCAAAGCAATTCCTATCAGCATGTAGTGATTGATTGGAATATTGTAGAACCTTCATTCTTTTTTGAAATGTGGACTAGCCTCTTATCTATCTATAACTAAGGTTTGGAGGTGTGACTCATCATGCAACTTGCCACATTAGCACATCTATTAAGAAGTGTCTAAAATTTGACTTTTTAAAGGTTGAAAACAATATTTTTTCACTATGATAACAATACTTGTTTAAATAAGTGTCTTATTTTATTAAATGAGCATTTTATTTTTTAAATGATATACTTATAGTGGAGAGTTGTGATATTTTATTTGAAACAAAAAAATACTTATTTCACTTCTTCATGAATGTATTTATGTTTTTTTCATATAAAATTTAGAGGTTCTCATGTGTTCAAGTATGGGTCCATTTTTTTATCAACATTTGGTTATTTTTTATTTACATTTGGACTATTTATTTACAATATATAGTATAAATATGCAGTAAGATTGGGTATTATAATTACAATTGATTGTGCAACTATTGGATCTCCCCTATTTGACTTTGGTTGTATGTTTCATTTCCAACCTCATACTTAATTTCTAGGATTCTTGGAAGGAATTTTCCAAAATAGAAGGCAATATTTAAGGAATTTCTTGAAATAGAAGGCACTTCTCAAATTTGTTTTATATTAGAACCTATATCTAAGAAATTTTTAAATAAAATATTTTTGTAGATTAAAGGTGTTTTGCAAGACATTTTCTTAATAGAGGTGTTTTCAAATGAATTTTTTCCTTTTATAAAATAGCTTTTGTTATAATAATCTTGTGGGAGCAAGAAAATAATGCCGCAAATTAATGGAAGTAAGAAAAAACTATCATAACTTGTTGAAAGAAAGATAAGTCCATTAAATTTTCAACAAATTTTCTAAAATATCCTTTTTTTAGTATATTAAATTTTAGAAGAATATGTCATAGTTAGTCATAAGAAAATTGGATTTTATTTTTTTTAATCCATTTCATTTTCAATAGATCTAAATTTCAAAATTTTGTAAGTCCTTCCATTTTCTCCAAATATATATTTTTTGAATTAATTATGGAAACTAATAAAATGAATACCTATGTCTATGTTTGCCAATATAACTAGTTAACTCAGTCAAAGTTTTATTTTTTTAATTATCAAAAATTAATGAAATAAATACATATGTCTATGTTTGCCATAATAGCTAGGTGATTTAGTCAAAATTTTCCTTAAAAATTACCTTTTTAGAAACTAGCATAATCAACAATTAAAATGAGTGCAAATTATTATTAGTTTAATTTATCCACCTACTAAATTTTTTTTCATGAAAATTTAGAAAAATTGCTCAAGCTACATTTGAGAGGGGTGTGTCTTGTCTAAAACTAGTATGATTTTTTTTTTTAAAATTCTACAAGTGATAACCAAAATTAGCTTATGACCACTTATTATTATGTAACAAACAATACAATATTATTTAAATGAGTAATCTTTTGTTAAAATGAAAATGAATTTTATAAATTTAAAGCAATTGAAAGATTTAGTAGATGAGGCACCTTTGGTTTATGCTTATACATTAAGTTGTTATAATTGAACTACTATAACCAATAAATAATAATACCTACACCAATCAAATCTACATAAGAACATTAACATTTTTTATTTTCATTCCCTTCACTACCCATTTATTGTTACGGTAAGATGCAAATGTTGATTGAAAGAAATTTCAATTTCTTTCTAAGTATGTGTCATTAATAGCACATATCATTTTCACATGCTGCCCATTTTCCATGCACTTTTCTACTATCATATTCTTTTATACAACTTTCACTTACTTATAAGTATGCCAAAATGATAAAATTCTTCCATGGGCTAATGGGAATATTACAAGGGAAATATATCGAGAAATTTGGTAGAATAAGTGTAGTGGTATATAAAAAATATTAAAAACTTTTGGAATCATAATAAGTCAAATTTATTTCTAATTGACACCAAAAGTTAAAAAATCTTATGAGTGATATAATTTTTAAGCATTGTTAGTTTAACCTAAGTCAAAACTATGTAATCTTTGGAATAATATCTACATTATACACCATTAACATTTTATATTTGTTTTAGTTTAGATCTATTGCTCGATGCACAACTTTTGAATTTCATTTTTTTGTTTTATTGCTTCAGCCATGGTGAAGCTAGGTGGGGGGCACTAGTTGGTGTCCCCTTCCAAGACTTTCTCCTCATTGACAGGTGTCAATGTTGGTGCTTTGAATCTTGTTGTTTTTTCATCAAGGTCAAAAGGTTTTGTGGTGGATGATGTATGCGGGATTGATGGTACTATTAGTATTCATCATGAGGAATTTTTGTTTTTTAAGAGGGAATCAAATTTCATATGCAGATAAACTAGTAGGAAAAAGGTCCACTTCTAAGAAGATTTTTTTCTCCTCCTTTGAGTCAAAGGAGTGCTATGTGGTGGAAGGTCTAGAACTGTTTATTCCAACCAAAATCATGGAAGAATCTGTTGCGAGTCTCCAAATGTGGTTAGTTGGGATATTTTTATCCTTTAGGCCTAATATAGCCTAGGTACATAAGTCGATGGCCTCTGTTTGGACTCTTAAAGGAGAAGTTGGTGTGAATTCTATGCCAAACAGTCTTTTCCTTTTTATCTTTAACAAGGAAGATTTAATCTTAGTCCTTATGGGTGTCCTTTGGGCATTTGACAAGAACTTCAAGAATTGTTTGGCTTTATGCAAATGGAACCTATGATTAGACCCCTTACTCGATTTAGGTTTTGTTGCTCCTACATGGGTTAGGATCTTAGGTTTACCTCTTGAGTTCTAGAATCATAAGGTGTTTAAGGGGATTTATAACACCTTTGGAAGTCTTCTTGCTATGGAAAAAGGTACTTTTCAGAGGTCTAGGCTCATTTTTGCTAGGATTTCTATTAATGTTGTTGCTAACAATGTCTTTCCCACTTCTATTACCTTGAAGTCCAACTTCAACTCCTGGATTCAAGTTTTGGAGTATGAGAATGCTAGGTTGTTTTTTCAGCTCTACAAAAAGTTTGGGAATCTTAGTAATACTTGTAAGAAATAACCTTTTCGAAAGGACAAGGCAGTCACGATCCTTGCTCCACCTATTAATAGTGTGTCATTCTTCAGCTAGTGAAATGGACTCTCCAAAGCTGGTGGAGTGTGGGAAAGATGCTTCAAGAAAGTATATGGAGGGAGAAATAAACCAAAGGAAGGTGATTTTATCTTGAATGTTGGTGCCTCCCTTCCCACTCCCATAAGTCATGATGACAATGGGTTTATTTTTACTAAAGTTGGGGTTTCCCACTCTTCTATTGATACTATGGAATTGGATAAAGGGCTATACCTATGTGTTTCCTTGACTAAGGAAAAATATATTTCTCAAGATTTTGTGCATTTGAAAATGCAAGAATCATTGGATATTTTTTGTTTGAAAAATATATCCCCTTCTTCCCATTTTTTGAGTGAGGTGACTAAAGACCCTTGGACTCAAGTTAGTGGTAAATCCAAGAAAATGAAAAAAATGGATGTTGGAAATGATTCAAAAGTGGGAAAAGAAAATAATAATGAAGATAGATTTAGAGAAATAGATAGAGATATTTCCTTAGGAAAGAAAATGACCCTAGAGGGTGTCTCTAATGGGACTAAATCAAAGAAATGATTAGGGAGTCTCCTCCCCTTAGCCTAGGAATTTTTTTCTCTAGTTCCTTTATTTTTTTCGTAATGTATATTTTATCGTGGAACATTAGAGGACTTAATATTCCTCTTAAGCAATATATTCTTAAGTGTTCTATTCTTGATCTAATGATTGATATTCTATTAATTCAGGAGACTAACATGAAGAAGGATAATTTTGATAAAATGATTAAATCTATTTGGCCAAAAACACACTACTATGTTTGTGATGCAGATGGTGCTTCAAGAGGGATCACCACCCTCTGGAACTTGAATAGGATATCTGATAAGGAAGGATACAACAATTACAACTACTTAGAAGTTGCATTTGAAGATGGTAGAACTAGTGTAAAGTGGAATATAGTCAATGTTTATGCCCCTAATACTAGAACTCCTAGAAATGTTTTGTGGAATTCCTTGTCAGTGTTCCTTTCTAACAACTAGAATGTGAAGTGGATGCTTGTTGGGGAATTTAACACCACCCTCTACCCTTCAAAGAAACTGGGTGGGATTGATGATTTCCTAGATAGTATACTAGACTTTGCTAATTTTATCTCTAATAAAGGTCTTTTTGATGTGGAGCTTTTGGGCTGCAAATTTACTTGGCAAAACAAGTGTAATGGACAAGATCATATTTGCATAAAGTTGTATAAAGTCTTGACCTTTGGTGATTGGGATATCTTAGCCAAAATTCAACTATCTACTTTTCCTAGATCTATTTCTAACCACACTGCTCTGGTTTTGAACTGGGAGGAAAAAGGAATGTCTGACCCCTTCCCATTTAGATATGAGATGATGTGGAATATTCACCCAGACTTGAAAGATCTTATCAAGATTTAGTGGAATCTTCCACATCAAGGGATCCAATGTTTTGAGTGGATCAAAAACTAAAAAGAATAAGGTTTAATGTTCAAGGCTAGAAAAGAGTTACATTTGGAAATATAATTTAGACTAAGAAAAATATCCTCCTTGAGCACACTCAGTCTATTCAAGACATGATGGAAGTTGGTGCCATTGATGATGAAACCTCAACTAGAGAAAGGGAATTAAGGAATGAATGGTTTATTGTTGCTAGGAAAGAGGGGATATTCTAGAAATGAACCTAGAGTGCAATGGCTAAATGAATTAAATAGAAATCTGAAATTCTTCCATCAATCCACACATAAGCATAGAAGAAGAAACAAAATCTATTCTCTAGTAAGAGATAATGAGGATCTTCTCATCAAAGACGATGATTTGGAAACTGAGGTTGTCTCCTTCAAAATTGATGGAAGACATCACTAGCCCTTTGTTGTGATCTGGATTCTCTTATGGAGGTTATATCAAGGGTGATTCATCATGAGGATCTTAAGTCTCTAGAGAATAAGGTTTTTATGCAAGAGGTTAAAATAGTTGTTTTATCCTTTGGTGCCTTTAAAGCACCTAGAATGGATGGGTTTCCCTTAGCCTTTTTTCAGCATTTCTAAGATAAATCATCTCTAATGATCTCCTTCTTGCTGCTAGAAACTTCTTCAGAGTTGGTAGACTTATTTTTCAACTTATTTATACTTACATTGTTCTTGTTCCTAAGAATGAAAATGCCACCTCTATGTCTGACTACCATCCTATCACTATTTGTAACATGATTTGCAAAATATTTTTTGAGATCATGGTTATTAGGCTAAATCCCCTACTGGATAAATTGATCTCTAAAAATTAGAATAGCTTTGTGGTTGGAAGACAAATTATTGTTGTAGCTATTGTTTCCCATGAATTTATTAATTCTATAGAACATTCTAAGAATCTAGATATGGTGCTCAAGTTGGATATTTTAAAATCTTATGATAGGGTTTCTTGGAACTTTCTATTTGTCATTTTGGAAAAATTTAGAATTAATGGGAAATTACTAAGATTAATCAAGGGGCGTGTTTCTACCACTAGCTATTTTTTTCTTCTTAATCGTGTCCTTACAAGTCAGCTCACCTATGGTAAGGGTCTAATACAAGGAGACTCATTATCTCCTTATCATTTTATAATTGTTGTTGAAGTTTTGGCCTAGAATCTCCAAAAAAATCTTGATTGTTGTTGTTTACATGGGATTTGTGCTCCTTCTTCCTTGGATTTAGCTTCTCACCAATAATTTGTTAATGACACCATCTTGTTTGGGGCTTCCTCTTTTATGGAAGAAACAAATTGGAAGGATACTCTTAAAAGGTTTGCTAAATCTCCTAACCAACTAATAAATTATAACAAGAGTAAACTATATTTTTTTAATACCACTCAACAAGTTAAAGATAGGATTCTAAGAATCTTGGATTTCTAGGAAGCAGGATTTCTTGATGTATATTTGGGTATACCACTTAGCACAAAGAAACCTCCTAACTTCTTTTGTAATGACATAATTAAGAGAATCCAAAGGAAGCTCGCTGGCTGGAAAGGAAAATTTCCCAGTGAAGATAGTAAGCTCCAGCTTCTAAAATATTCTATTCAAAATGTTTCAGTATATTACTTATCCCTCTTTAATATTTTGAATTTCATCATGAGGAAGAGTGAACAAATCCAAAAGACCTTCCTCTAGACTAGGACATAATAAAGATCATAGATTTTTATTTTCAACTAGGAGAAAGTGTGTTCACCAAAACAAATGGGGGGTTGGGGATTAGATGATTAGAGATGTTTAATAAGGCTTTGCTAGCTAAAATGGGTTGGTACATGATTCAAGGAAAGAAAGACTAGACTAGTATTCTTAGTGCCATATATATGGGGAATGATCCCCCTAGTAGCTTACTTTCCTCTGAAGTCCTTCCCAATGGGTCTAGATTTTTGAATAATATCCTTAAAATAAGAAATATACTATAGCAAGGAGCTAGAAGGAAAGTGGGCAGTGGGAGATCTATCAGGTTTTGGGATGAGGCATGGGGAAAAGGCCTTGCTCTATATTTGGTGGCCCAATTAATTCCTCTAAAATGAGAACTTATAAGATTATATGGTTCCACTCTATATTGATATGTTAAATGGTCTGAAGAGACTTATAAATGAAAAAAATTGAAAAGGATGTCTTAGACTTGAGGATAAGAAAAGGTAGCAATATGTTGCCTTGTTATGAGTTATTTTCCACTCTTAACTCAGTAATTGGAGACTGTTGTTTGGCCCTCCAAGGTGGTGTTGATGACTGGATCTAGGGTGATAATCCCTTTGGAGTTCTCTTTATCAAATCTACTTATGATAGATTGGAAGAAGCTTCTTCTAATAATCAAAACTTCAATTGGAATTTGATCTAGAATGCCAAAATAATTCTAAAAGTAAAATATTTTTGGTGGTTTATGATGCATGAAAGAATCATCACTATTGATGTCCTCAATAGGAAAGGATTTCAATTTTTCAATAGATGTTCCCTTTTTCTATTTGTTGAAGAGTCAATTTGTCATATGCTTATCCATTGTCCTTTTGCTAAAGAATTCTGGTCTTTGTCCCTTTAAAATATTCTATTTGATTAGGTGTTCCCAGGTGATTAGAAAAGACCTTGTAATCCAATGTGGTTCTGGTCCTTTCTTGCATCCTATCATTAATGAATTATGGCTACAAATTTACCCCCTTTGTTTCCTTGCACATGTGGAAGGAGAAGATCAATATATTTTTTAGGGAGAAGCAAATGAGCTATGGAGAGGTTTTTTATTGCATAAAACAACAAATCTTGAAAAAATTGAACTCTAAAGTCTTTGGTTTCTCAAAATTTACTCCAAATTGTAAATAACTCAGAGTAAAACAACTATGGGGCCTAAATCCTGATTTAACTATGATTAAGTGGGAAAAAATCCTAAGTAGGAAAATGAAACTATGGAAACTATTTTCAACAAGGATTGCACCATAGCTAAGCATAAACTCAAATAATCCTGTTGAAACATGGAAACATCTTTGAGCCTATGGGTCGCTCATAGTGAAGATGAATCTCCATGTTTCAACATGATTAATTGAGTCTAGGCTTAGCTAGGGTGGAATCCTTATTGACAACAGTTTTTGGCATGCTCGATGGGATTGGTCAAACTATTACAGTTGATAATTTCTCATCCATTATTGATATTTGATGTGTATATTAGCAAGATTAGCCTTCAAAGGAAATATCTCACACACCTGGCAACTCTACAAGTTCAAATCTATTGATTTCAGCAGTCCAAAAGCTTAAAGACTATTAAGGATTGGGATTTAGGTGATATTCTTGGTTCTTTCCTTCATAAAATCCTCCCAATAACTTAGTGAATTTATTGATATATACAAAATTTTCTAAATCAAACTTGGTTTTCTTGATTTAGGAAAGAATTTTATGAAAAATGTAGCTCATTAAAAGGTTTTAAAATGTTAAACTATCAACGAAATTATGTTCCTACTCCCTCATTCTATCAAAATGAAGTTTTAGAGCCTTTTAATATCT
>VDFB02372753.1:62893-89459 GCA_007258455.2 Sequoia sempervirens | reverse complement strand
TAGCAAAATCAGTGCTCCGAAGATGGAAAATTGCATTAGGATTTCATTTAATTTTCCATTCTATCGTCTTGCATGTATCCTCCCATCCATTCATCCTTCATCCTTATCTCACATCTCTATCCTATCCCCATCCATTCCATTTAGCCTGAATCATCTAATCATATCCTTGGTCTTGTTCTCAGTCTTGTTACAAGTGTGGATCCAATCCTCCTCCTCCTCCTCCTCATCATCATCATCATCCCATTTTATTCTTCCATATCCCTTTGGTGTTGTTTTGGGATGTATCCTTCCCTCATCAACAACACTTTTGTCATCATCATCGGGAGGCATTCTTCCCTATCCTTTAGTGGTGTTTTGGGATGTACCCTTCCCTTATCAATACCACTCAGTGGGATGTATCCTCCCCTATCTTCATGATTCATTGACAACAATCCATCCATCCTCACCCCCTTTTGGCTTGTACCTTGACTGGGGCAACATCATCTTCGTCTCTGCATCCATTTTTGTTTCCCAACCTCCTGGCGCCTTTTCATCCTCTCTTACCCATCACCTTGCATCATCTTCCTCATCTCCCCTTGCATCACATCATCTATTTCAAGAGCACACATGTGTTCTCTTCAACCCGCATGTCCTCTCGAGGGGGCATCCTCAATCCCTACTCTTCATCTTCACCCCCATCATATTTCTTCCTAGTCAATCCTTTGAATGACTGGGGCATCTTTTCCAATCTAACCATCTTCTTCGAGGTTCTATGTTTTAATATTCTTTGAAATGATGCTACTTCGTAACACCATCTCAAAGAGAGGAAAAATGTAGACATCTAAATTTGGACACTTAATTTATCCAAATTTATCACTTTTCATCTAAACATCCTCTTATCTAAGCTAATTAAGTAATATTACTATTATTTAATTAATAATTAAATATTAAATACCTTACCCTCCTTAATCCCCTCTTTTCATCAAATAAATTAAATAAATATTATATTTAATTAATCTCACATGTCATTTTCATCTAATCCTAATCCATTTCTTAATCTTTTCATTAAGGATGTGCACATGCCAAATCCTTGATTAAGATGTGTCACATCCTCCAACTTTGGCAAGTTGGCTTTTAATCCTAATTAGCCCCTTAATTATCCTCTAATTACTTATTAGTCAAACTTAATTAGTACCTTGGTCAACTCTCTCCATCCCTCAAGGAATTTTTAATTCCTTTTTATTCCTCCAAGAATCCCTTTTTCCCATGCATCTTCTAGAAACTTTGACTTGTCACATCAAGTCACATGTGACAAACTCCCACCTTTTGGGAACATTGTCTTATCCATTAGATTCTTCCAATCATTGTGAATTTTTAATTCACTTTTATTCACCCAAGATTATTCCCATCTCCCAATGTACTTGCAAGGTACTTGTCCTTCCTCCACCTCATGTACCTTTTGGACACCTCACTTACACCTCATCTCCTCTTAGCCACTTCACCATCCACATGTCAAGATGTGGAAGGCTTGTGGGTCTCCCTCAACCCACCATAGCCCTTCATCCTTGAACTTTGGATCACCTGACTCACAATAACTCCTCTAGAGAATTCAAATTCTCCCATAAATACCCTCCCTCAAGGGCACATTTTACTAACATAGCCATTTGATAACTACATGCTGCCAATTTGCATTCTCAATCATTTACCATCATCTAGCTATCTACTCTAATCATTTTGCACATTCAATCTTGCATTTAGTCACTCAAGAAATCATCTAAGGAGCACACAAAATCATCCCAAGCAATGGCCAATCAAGGAGTCATCAACAACAAGGAAGGTGAAATCAGTTGCATTTTGTTTTGTCCATTTTCCTTTTTGTTTTATCACCTAAGGCTAACTTCAAGTGTCCTTAGTCTTTATCATCTGTGATTTTTAGTTATTTGCACATTAGAGTAGGGTAAAATTCTAAGGATCATAGATATAATTGCAATTAAGCTCTAAAAGTTGACTTAACACACTTCATACTTTACTACCACACCTTTTTCACTTCACATTACATCATATTTCACACACACACTCTACTCTCACTCATAATTATCATTCACATAATGAATCAACCTTGCATATATACCACAACCAACCAAAACATCAATTAGGTCGGCCTAATTGCATGAACCGTGTACCACATAACCTATCAACTTAAAAATTTAACACACACGCCATGTGGAGAGAACCAAAACATGTAAACCTCCAAAATAGGTCAGCATGACCTAAAATCACTCCCATAAATCTGCATGACCCAAAAATTCTTAGGTCGGAACCACATAGAAAAATTGGTGAAGTAATAATTGAACGAACCAACTGTTCATTCACAACTCAACACATAGACCACCAAAAAACTTGCCACTTGGAGCACACATACTTCTGACATTTGTACACTTCCTCAAAACTGCATAGCATAATATTCATCTATAGTGGAATGTGGAGCATTCCAATATGCACTTTGTACCAGTCACTCTGCCATTACTAAGCTTGATACTTTTTCAACATTATCTTCAACTGTGGAAGACATACAACCTTGATACTTTGGATTTGAATACCTTTAATACACATCATCAACACCTTAAAACCACGTGACAATATATTGCATAGCAGAGTAATGTGGACCACAAAAGTGGTTCATTGTAACACTAAAATTGTTGTCTAATACTTAGCCAATTATCCACACCATTTGGTCTTCTGCAAACCAAAACTTCTACATTTCTACAATTGGTTGTCATCAATGAAAACACCATACACCATCCATGCACCATCATGCTCATGTTTCCAACAAAGTGGAATAAAAAAAATTTATTGTTGCTTTCTTTGTCATAAAGGAGAAACCGATTCATTTCCAAAATGGTTACAATAGGTAGAAGCTTCCAACTTCTTTTGCCTTGGTGAGTTTATATTGCAATTGAAGTACTTTACTCTTGTATACAGGTTCAAGACCATTCATGGTTACCATTTCCCCATCCTTAACCATTTGAGACATGGAAACAAAATCAACCTTCTTTTCTACCTGTTCTCATCCCTAGAGGATTATATTCTTGATGATACCTACCCCATGCACCAAGTCCTTGTTATGGACCTCTATAATTACTATCTTACCATGACTCCTACCATCAACCCCAAGGATAAGATAAATCTTAAAATTAAACTTTTGGAAAACAAAGCCTCCAATGCCTCTCTTGTTTCTTTGAACAAGTCTAACCCTAGCCCTAGCTATGTGGGAAAAGTGGAACCTAGGAATAAGAGAAAGGCCTTTGTGGAGGTTGAACCCCCCCCCCCCTCTACATGAGTTGTTGGTGGATTCCTCTACTAACCAAAAAAAATTGTGGACCCAAGCATGCATGTGGAAAAGCAAGGAAAAAATAAGAAAGAAGTCAAAGGCCCCATTCCCCTCCCCATTGATCATGGGACAATTTCTATCTTCAATGTTGATGGTGGGGATGACGATAATGTGGGTACTTCTCAATCTGACATCATATGGTCAAGAGGCCACAAATATTCTAAACTAACCCAGGCCTTGAGAGATAAGAATTTTAAAAGAAAAGAAAATAATTTTGGATTTTGAAGAAGAGAAAGATGACGACAAGTTTCCTCTTCAATAGATGATGTTTGGGAGGAGGAAGACTTGAATAATAGCTCAGAAGAGGATGTGCAATACAATGAATAAGAGGAAGAACAATATAGATCTGATAATGAGTAAGATTTGGATGAGGAGAACAAGAAGGATGAGGTTGAGGATACAAATGTGATGGAAACAAAAAAATTGGTTTTCCCCTCCCCCGAGTATCTGGAAATCTTGGATAAAAATGATAGTAAGGGTCCTTCACCCAACAAGGTCCAAGTCACTAAAGAAAAAGATAATATCGATATTAAGGATCTTCAGGCCAAGGTGGAGGAGCTAGAAAAGAAGCTTGAAACCAACAACGACAATGACTAGATGAAATGAATGGAAAGTGTCATAAATCAAAAATCATAATTCTCACTAATGGAATAATGAATAAGGTTGTTGTGGGGAAAACTTTTTACCACTTTAAAATCATCCAATAGAAGAAAAAGGGCTAAAGATGAGTAGAAAACATCAATTTGGACTTTTCCACAAGCTCTTGATTCATCTTTTTTCACCTTCATTATATTTCAACATTTATTTATGTTTCTTTTATGTTTTTGGAACTTTTACTTTTTTCACAACATATTTCTTGGCTTCCCAAATTCACGGGATTCATTTTGGAAGCTATCTTTCAAGCCAAGTAATCTTTCATATAGTTTTAGGGACTTACATATTATTGTCTCATAACACACCTACATGTTTAAATGATTACATCATACATGGTATAATATTTTATTACTTCTACATGTTAATTTTGGTTTAAAATGAAATTGGGTTTATGTTATTTTGTGGTAATATCCTACACCACTATTCTTATTTATTTTTTATATCTTTCATGAAATTTCTATATTACTCCATTTATATAAATACATATTTTGTATTATTACATATCTTTCCCTTACACAATGACACTTGGAATGAACATTAAATAGTTATATTATTACTTATCTTCATAGCATGAGGAATTTTTTATCCCCTACTATATGATTGTTCATAATTATATCATTCAATTTACACCTTGGGAAAACACATTACTATATATACCCCTTATATTTTTTTACTCTCATAAAATTGAATCTATTATAATGTATGCAGTCAATTTGAGGATGGAATATTATACCAATTGCATATCTCACTTATATATGATATTAAGCTTGTACACATCATAGGGGCCACATTGATTCCAACTCCATGATAAAATTTTACACCATGATTTTATTCAAAGTTTTACATGGTTTTGTGCTTGCATGCGTCATGGAGACCAAATCATTCATGTAATTATGATTACCTCATTCAACACATCTCCATTTATGATTTTTTTTTTTTAAATGGTTTCATAACAACCACATCCCTATGACTGCTCAAACCAAGTCTCATATTATAAATGGTTTCATAAGGGCCAAATAAATCATCCTCATTATTCTGTTTTTCTAATCTAACCTTGTGCATGGCTTCATGGTTATATATTCCATAGGATCCAACTTAGTTGCATCCTCATGTTTTATCCAATACATCATGATTCTATTCACACCAAACTTTCCTTCTCTAAAATGTTCATTTTACTCTAAGAAAAAATGCAATATTTATGATTATATTTGATGGCATTAATGTAATTTTTGGAGATACTACTAATGACATGTTTATAAGTATGTATATATTTCTCTAATCAAACATGGAGAAGTCACAAGGAATCATACTAAAAAATAGTAAAGCCTAAAAACTAGGTGAATTAAGAGTAGTCCTTGTTGAGGAATGTCAAGATCAAAGAAAGTCGATGAAATTGGTGCAGGTCGAGCCAATGATTGATGGTTGCATTGGAATTCAAAGCAAACCATTTTGATTTGAATGTGACAATCACCCTATTGGAGTTAGATGGATTTGGTCAAATCCACATTCATTCACCACTCTTTAAAGGAGGGTTTGGCAAGCCAAATGGGATGTCAAATGTCAAATGATTGATGGTTGCGTTGGAATTCAAAGTAGACCATTTTGATTTGACCATGTTGGAGAATTCCAAGATCAAAGAGAGCATGAAACAACTTCCACAAGTGAATAAAATATTCACAATAGTATGTCTATCAATATGAAATTAAGAGTTTATAATACAATGATCAAGCCTTGCATATATAGGTAAGGATGAGGAGGTGAGAAGGTAGGAGTGAAACTCTGACCATCCCTCCAAAGATGGGACACTTGTGAGCTCACTTGAGAAGTGGGTGAGAAAGTTTCAATAGATGTCTCAAGTCATGAGGACACATTTCTCAATGCTATGAAGTGAGACAAAAAAAATAAACCTAATTAAACTTAAGCTAGGTGTGAATAGGTAAATCCTAGATAGGTGATTAGCTAACTAGGGGGATAATGACACTATTTATATAATAGTCCTAATGGGAGATGTAGAATCTAGTAATAGATCTAACTTTATTTCTTGAAGAAGAAATAGGAGTAGAAAAATAAATATTTTTTAAACCTTCAAAATCATAGTCGATAATACCTTTACTTCACTCTCCTATGGTGTAACTTTTGCTAGCTAGGGTGTCTTGTAAAAATTATTTTTTTCTTAGCAAGTTGAGCAGGCCAATTATTTTGTGTAAGTTGCAATCAATTTTGATTTTTTTTCCTTTGATGTTGATGTTGATTCCTTCTAGGTACAAGCTCTATGATCACAAGTTCACTATGTTGATTCCCATAATTTTGGGTTTGTTTGAGCCTTATTTCAGTCTCAAGATCATCTTCAAAGTCTAATACTTGGTCAACTTGATGATATTATTGGTTTTACTTTCTATATCTCCAAGCCAATGTCCTGAAGTATGTTATTATTTCTTCTTGCTCAAATTATAAAAAAATTATATTAGGTTGCAAGAGTGGCCTAAAACTACCTTGCAACACCATGATTGTTCATTGAAACAAAGAAAAATTTACACTTCTATGTTTAATAGAGACCAAGCTATTTTGAAGTGTACAATACTTGTGGTAAACATACCTTTTAATTTCTTGTAAAAATAAACCTTTCAACACTTTTGTTAATCACAATTTCTACCACGTTGTCTCTTCCTTGTGCAATTATTTCATCTTGTTCAACAATTTCATGTCCTTGATCTTCTTCTTTAATCACTTAATTTATCTTGTGATATTGCTAGCATGACCTTTTGTTTCTCTAAGCTACAATGTAGAAATAAGAAATGATGTCTTTTGGTTGTAGGATAGGTGCTTTCTTATGTTGTAAACCCATGGTATTCATCAAAAAGATCATTCGTGACAACATGTAATTGATCTTTTATAGGAAATGAATAATTTTATAGGTATTTCTTCCCAATAGAGTTGCCAAAAATATGTTGGTATACATATTTTTCATTATAATAAATGACTCAAAAAAATATAAATTTGTTATAATAAGGAAGATAATGAAATATGTGCCAAAAATTGGTAAGGTTACTATTTTTAGTCAACCTACCTCTACATTGAGAGGGGAAACTCCCTCATATGATAAATATTTTGACACAAAAGTACCAAAACATTTGAAAGACAACAAAATATGAAATTTAAGAGAAACCCAAGCAATAAACATATGGAAATTAAATTTCCTTGCATGCAATCAAGATTATGGTGATTAAATTTGTTGCAAGAAATTGAGAACACTTCTCATTATTTTATAATGTATATCACAAATATTTCAACATTGCATGTCAAAGATATTTTAGTAATAAGATTAAAAGATCTCAAAAAATTTATCAAAGGGATTTGAAAATAAAAATTATTCACTCCACATATGAAGAACAAATAACTTAAACAATACTTAAACAATACCATTCAAATATTTTCTATTACTTACAAAAATCTATACAACTTTAACCTTTTTAATCTCCAAAATTATGAGAATCAAAAGTTCCTTCTAAGAAGATTAAGCATCATATATATAGGCTTTTCTCTCTAACTAACTTGTAACTAACTCTAATTTATAATTTTAATAAAATAATAAAGTTCATTTTGTCAAACATAAGATTATAAAAGAGTCATATTCAAGTCATATAAAAATGACTTAATTACAAGTTATGAAATAAAGTTTTTGATTAGAGATGAACAGGTTTTGTGGGGAATAGAAACCCCTTACAAATAGGTTTTGAGGGGACTTGAAACCCTATACAAATAAAAGATAGTTGCAATAAGATAGGAGCACAAACCATCAGCAGTCTACATTAAGATAAGCAAGACAAAACAAACTGCAATAAATCAGCTTTGAAGGGACTGAAAACCCAAAAACAGCCAAGAAAACATAAGGGCCTTAACCCCAATACATCTTTAAATAAATTGCTTGAATTTTCCAGGCATTGAACACCATCTGCAACCTCCACTCCATAGCAAGGCAACTACTTAGCCCAAAGCTAAAACAAAAAGGGTAGCCAAAGCACCCAACAAGATCAGTCACTTTTCCCCACCTCCCCACCTCTATAAGAGAGCAGCAAGGAAAAACAAAGATAGTTTGAAACATGACCCCCACCACAAAAGGGGTAAAGGAATACACAGCAACGCACTTCAATGCAACAACTAGCCAACAACACCAAAACACTTGAGAAGCCAACCCAGCCATCACCTCTAAAAGAGAGGGATCCCCTCTATAGGAGAGGATGAGATGAAACCCCAACCCACCAAAACCACTACTCTCCTAGCCAAAAAAGCTCCATCTCAATAGAATCCAACACTCCACCTCTATAGGAGCAGTCTCCCCCTCAATAAGAGACACTGGTTGAAGAATCCAAAAGGTAGCTTTAGTAGGAAGGGAAAACATCACATCCCTTAGCAGCACAAACATTAGGTACCAGGTGAAAGAAGCAACCTCAAAGAGCTCACACAACTGGGACCGAAGAGAACAAATCCCAACCAACAACAAACAAACATCACCTTGGACAAGGTCCCACAAAGTCATGGCGAGTAGCTTCAATAACCTCCTCCACTGACAAAAGAGGCAAAAGGAAAACCATCTACAAATAGCCTTCAGAAAGAAGCCAAGGCACAAGTCTTCAAGGAACCCAATAGAGAGCTCCTCACAATGAATAGGGAAGTTGACCTCCAAGCTACCCAAAACCACACATCTACTCAGCAAAGAGGAGAGCCCAACAACAAAAGGAAACATAGGCCAGAAGACCACCAGATGCAAATTCTCATTCTTAGAAAGATCGGGACCAATGAAACCCCAAAAGTAATCGGGGATCCCAAACAGGTCAAAGGAAAGGAGAAGGCCCAACAAGAGAGAACACCAAGCAACCCCACCATGTCGGATAGGGCCAGAGACAAGCCAAAAATCCAAACATCCAACCTAGAGAAGACACCAAACCACAAAAAGGGGAGGACCTAGAACAGCCCAAAAACAAAAACCCCCAAAAAAGAGCTATTGAGCAAATAGTGGGCAAGAAGGAAATACACCCAAGAAGAAGCAAGCCAAAGCATAGGCCAGCAAGAAAATCCCCTAAGCCCTCCAACTACGCTGAGTAGGAGCAAAAATAAGCCCAATCTTTAACCATACTTCCTCCAAAGAATCAACCCACAACCACAGCCATTGAAACAGTAGCCAAAAAAATAATAAGAAGGGTAGTGAGCACCCAAACCCAGCCACAACACCAAGAAACAAGTCCTTAGAGGGCCAAGGAACACCTCCCAGGCCACACATGCCACGCACCAAGACAGAGACAGACCCAACAACTAGGACAACGACCACACCGCACCCCATGCCATCTACAAAAGACAAGCAGCAAACTCTAGAGCAAACCCCAACCAACGCCTCATCTAGACACACCAGTGCAGGAGAAAAAGCATCCTCATCCTCATCTACATCTTTGTCTTCCTCTCCATCTCCCTCTTTGGTGGATAATTTCAAACTTAATTAGCAAGCATATCCTCCTTCATAGCTTTTTTTTTTTTTAGGTTGAAGAAAGGCATTTGTGATCTCTATATGCTTTAATAGTAGTTGTCAAGGCCTCCTTTTCTAGAACCATTATATTGAACAGATGTTGGTTCCAAGTTTCTTAGGAATCTTCAAATTTTTTCATTTTCATTTCCATGATTGATAATTCCTTAAAATTGAATGTTACATTTGATATTGTAGACAATTTTATCATTGTATTGACACTAGCATTCTCTTGACTACACAAATATTTAGAAACAAAATCTTTGAAATTTTGTCTAGTTACCTGAGAATCTTCCAAAGAAGAATCATCTTCTTTAATATTTATTTCCATAGCTAAAAATTTGCTACTATTTTTGACCTAATGAAATCAACTTGTTTGAGAAGTTTCTTTATTTCATTTATAGCATATCTCATAGTCATAATTTTCCATTAAATGCTCCTTATCCATACAATACTATTGTATTCTTTAGATTCAACCATATTTTTTTACAGTCGACAATGTGTTAATTTTTTTTTGACATCTTCTCTATGTCCTTTGTTATTATATACCAAACAATTTCTTATTTTAGTAATAGATGAAGATAATTTTTGAGCTATTTGGTTTTCTCCTTAGTTTTATTGTATACCAATATTGATTTCTCAATAAAAAATAACCCATCAAGTATTATCTATTTGACCCAATCCTCAGAGGCTTTACCAAAATCTCAGTATTTTCTTAATTTTTCCATTGTCCCCTTGTCAATACTTTGTATATTTGTATCATCTAAAGTTAAGGGGACATCTACTAGCTATATTGAAATATTTAAGATATTATTGACATAAGATGTCAATATTTGAACTCGTTCTTCTAGTTGTTTGGTATCAGGTTCTCCTTCTCCATTCTAAGTACAATCTTGGCAATTAAGACTTGAAAATTATGTATATCTCCTTTATGGGTTGAATCACTAGTATCGATTATGGACACTTGATAGTCCTCTTCTATAACATCTTCGTTATTCTTATTATCAATTGGTTTTGATATTTCTAAATATTGATCGCTTGATGGATCAATCATTAGTATTGGGGAAAATTTTCTTTCTTGGGCTTAGGAGTGTTTCCATGTACAATAGTTTCACAACTATATCATAATCAGGTTCAATTGCATCCTTATATTTCCTCTTTTTACAAAAAGATTATTTCATACATTGAGAAGAAGATGGAATTTTGGATGGAATTAGAGTGAAAGTAGAAGTTATAGGAAGAAAAATGCTTTTTTCCAATGAATTTTTTGGAACATCATTGGGTGAAGGGGGAGAAGAGATATGAATAATATTATCTAGAGTTTATGAGGATGGTGGAATTTAAAATGAAGGTTGGTTTTATTGGAGTGGATCAATATTTCCTTATCGGATCTCCTCATACACATCTTGATCTACTTGTAGCCTTTTTACCAATAAATTTTCTTTAGATTTAGGCTCATCTTGACTTGATATTTTTCTAGGCATATTAACATTGGTTGTGTAGATGTACCACTTGATTTATTTGTATACATTGCTTCTTTTGATGAATATATTGTAGGTCTAGTGGCAGTATGTTCAATTCTTTTTGTATCCATCCATTTCTTGGATTTATTTAGTACAAGGAAAGGCATCTCATTGATTTATTTTACCTCCTTCATACTCCAATCAATGAGTGTCAGTGGTTCAAATTGTAGAGAGTATAAATAGATGATTAATCATTTTTGAGCCATTGTCTTCAATACCCTCAACATCCCATTCTAGTTAGCAGTCCTTCATTTTTTGTATAGTCATCCAAGATCAATCATTTTTCTTAATTCAAATTCATTTTTACAATCCTCCTAATAATCTTTCAAATGAGGAAGATGGTATATTTTTTTCCAAGGTACAAATTATTCTTTACATAAGTTTTACCATCAAATGGATATCTCATGTAGTATTAGTGCATAGTTATTTTTACTAGAGATCTTTCCACACTTTCTGCCTCTATTGAAGTTGGACAAGTATAAAAAGACAATACCAATGAGAATGGATGACCCACCTTATTTAGTTCTCTACACTTTGTACACACTGATTCCATTTTTCTAAAACTCTCAATAAGTATCAAATTTTCAAATGGATATTTGGTTAGTTTCATCATATACTCCAATCTCCCATGCTCTAGGTCATGGGTGCATACTATCAATAACATAGAACAAATATGAAGACATATAGAATTCCTATGTATTTTGGAAAATAATATTGATTATGTAGGTGATCACTTATCAATTTTTTCCCAAATTAACATACTAAGATCCATACCTTATCAAAAAGAATAAATTGGAACATCCACTACTAAAATGAGTTGGTCACTTTATCCCCATTAAATCTATATAGTAGGGTAATCATGTTAGATATATCCTTATTAAAATATACTCTTATAAGGCTTTTTGTAAATTTAGACTTCTCTTTTATTGGTTTCTTGAATCAATGTTTAGCAATGTTGTTCATGAAATTTTCTCGCCTATCAATGAAGTAATTTGTGGCCTTTTCTATAGATGTATAAGCATATTCTTCCCTATTAGGGAGTCTTAACAAAATGCTTATTTATGTCCCATCCAATCAGGCTATCACTTTTTTGTCTCTACTCCTTACTTACCTCTTTTCAATTTTGTAATATTTGACACAAGCTAGCACTAAATCTATGCATTGAAAAATAGTTTTAAAACCATCGAGTATGAGTTATTTCACTCTAGAAAGTGGCTTTGGCCATTCTTGGTCTAGGATTTTTAGTCACATGCAACCAAAATTCTTCTAGGTCAATATGCCCTAGTTGGCTATCTCCCACTTTTGATAGAGTATTCTTTAGAACTGTCTCCATTTTAAAACCTTGGTAAGTGTATTTTATTTATTTCATTAGAAAATTTCCCATACTAATGAAGGGATAAAATTATGTTGATGAGAAAATTGATTGAAAAATGAGGATTTTTGAAAAAATAGGGTGTTGGGGTAACCTAATATTTTAAGTAAACAAAGCAAAGTTAAAAAAAAAAATGAATGAGGAATGAACATGTTACTTTCTTATTATTGGGCATTTGAAAGAGTTGGGAGATTTGGAATAGTTTCATTTAAGCCACAAGCTCCACTTCAATGTGAATACTGACTCCTTTCTTGTTTGAAAATTTGGTGGCTACTCAAATGATAAGGAAATATATTTATAGCCTCACAATATTTCCCTTTTTATTACTATTAGTAGTTATTCAGTCACTAGGAAACAACAAAAAGTCTCTTCTTTCCCTTCATTTTCCTTTGAGAGTTAGAGCTTAAGTGATACTAGGAACCTTTTAGAGATTCCCTTGGTTCTCAAAACCAAGGAACCTTCTAAATTTTTCTTCTTTATTTACCTTTTTAAAATATCCTTATAAGCCTCTTTTGAAAAAAAATTTCAACTATCGAGGATGAGAAATGAACCTTCCAATTCTTTATTTTTCTTCTTTTCAAACTATTAATCCTTTTTCTGGTAGTATCAGAGGTTTAGTAGAAACTAGGAACCAATTGGAAGTTCACTTGATTCCCTAAACCAATGAACCTTCTATTTTTTCTTTATTTTGTTCATTAGTGAAATTTTGAATGATTTGTCCTTTGTCAAAGGTTCTCTGGGAACTAGGAAATCAAGTCCTTTTTCCTTGCTGAATCTCTTTATCAGAGCTTTTGGTTTCATCAAAAACTATAATTGAAATTATCAAGATTTCTAGTGGTTCTTAGAACTCACCAAATATATGACTATTCTCTCTTTTTTTACCATTTTTATAGTATTAGGGACCTTGCTAGCATTGGGAACTAAGGTAGGAAAAATAATTAATTGGAGGTTTTGGTAATGCTTGGATCCACCCTTTCTCCTGATCAAATATAAATGTTGAAAATTTATGAAGGATTGAAAGATAAGAGTTCCCAATAAGGTAGAAACCTCTAATAAGGGAGTTCCTAAAGGACTAGGTGTAATATACCAAACCTTCACAAAAGTAAATTTCCTAAGTTTTTACTGTGTGAGTAAAAATAAACTATGTGACAAGCTATTGCAATAAAAAAATATCCTTTCTTTATTGAAAATATATGAACAAAGATGTTATAAAATATACAATAAGGATTTCCATTCCATTACAATATTTCCCAAAGTACAATATTCTGAGAAAGTACAAAACTACATACATAGCTCCTTCGAGCTTTATAGGATAAGATATAGATGGTCAAAGAATCTGCTTTTCAAAACCTTGGTCTTTTGTCGTCTATTGAGGAGGAGAAGCATCACTTTAGCATTTTTTTGTCAACCACAGACTCATATGTGGTCCCCCACACATCTATCAATGATAGATGGCCCTACCCTTCAACAAAGTTATTGGTTCTAGGTAACCCCATACAACATACCACTTTGAGCTTAGTGTTGTACCCTACATGAGTAGGATTTATAACCTAGTCTAGGTAGCCCTCATGCATTTTAAATAGAAATGGTGAATTGACAGTGGAGCCCTAGGAAATCACACTATTTTGGCCAAAGTTTTTTCACTCAGTATAATCAAGAAATGGTCTACCATTCACTTACACTATAGCAAGCTCATTTTTACTTAAGGTCATTATATATATGCTTAGGAAATCCCTCTCCACGTGAAAGCTACTCCCTAGGGTAACCTGTCTCTTTAACACAATCTAAGGTAACATAACTCTTTAATCAAAGTACTAGTTCCCCCCCTTCACTACACAACATTCCCAAGAGTAACCTACTAGCCAACTAGCATAACAAATATCTAGTTATGAGTATTCCCTTAAGCTACCCATGTTCAAACATATCTTGTATAATAAAATACCTATGTTAAACAACCTTTCCAAACACTATTGAATTTGACTCCATTTTCCAACAAACGTTCATTAGTCGTTCAACAAACATTTGTCGGACAATTGACGAATTGACAAAAAAAAATTTGTCGCCATTTTTTCATCAAAATTCCAACGATGAATTAAATGTCAAATAACAATGTAGATTCATCGATTGTCAGCATCATAAAATGACTCAAATGTTCGTCGGAATATCGATAAAAACTTCATGTATCCATCAATGAATTACAACCAAAATGCAATTGCAATGGATCTTCTGAAGCATCGAAACAACACCAGAAGTTTGTTACCATTTCGACAAAATGGGAAAGGAGTTACGATGAAGACTTTGTCACAGCTATAGCAACTTCGTCGGACCTCTTCGGTGATTATTCAGTTTACTTCGTCAAAATTCTGATGAAACAATGCAATTTAAAAAATATATATTCGTTGAAATGTACCATCGCGGAGACTCTTGGTGATGACCACCGAAGCCAACCCATCAGTGAGAGATCAATCATTGCCACAGGATAGAAAACTCACTCTGATAGTCCATGTCTTGTTGATGACTTTTGTCGGAAAGACAAATCCAATGTCACACCAATCTAACCTCTTCAGGAGTTTTAAATAGACCTACACCATGTCATCGTAGAGACTCTTGGCGATGACCACCGAAGCCAACCCATCGGTGAGAGATCAATCAATGGCATAGGATAGAAAACTCACTCTGGTAGTCCATTTCTTGTTGATGACTTCCATCGGTAAGACAGATCCAATGTCACATCGATCTGACCTCTTCAGGAGTTTTAAATAGACCTACACCATTTTATCACAGAGACTCTTGGCGATAACCACCAAAGCCAACCCATCGGTGATAGATCAATCAATGACACAGGATAGAAAACTCACTCTGATAGTCCATGTCGTGTTGATGACTTTCGTCGCCAAGACAGATCCAATGTCACACCGATCTGACCTCTTCAGAAGTTTTAAATAGACCTACACCATGTCATCATAGAGACTCTTGGCGATGACCACCGAAGCCAACCCATCGGTGAGAGGTCAATCATTGACACAGGATAAAAAAAAACTCACTCTAATAGTCCATGTCTTGTTGATGACTTCCATCGGCAAGACAGATCCAATGTCACACCGATCTGACCTCTTTAGGAGTTTTTAACATTGTTGGTTATAAGCAAGACATTCTAAGGGTCTTGCCAATTAAACAAGTGTCTAAGAGCAAGTAAACAGATGGAACCTATTAATTTTCTTATTTTAGGATTCTTTAAATCATGGGAATAGATACCATCTTCTTGTATGTATAATGTACTTATATTCATATTTGAATTTGAGACCAATTGTCATTGCATTCCATTTTACAGTGATACATAAAGCAATATATTGATAATGCGAATGATTTTATGAATTGTTGTACAACTCTACCTATATCCGCAGTTCTATTTCTTTCCCTAGAGGAATCACGCAAAGGAACAAGTTTACAATACCAAGTCAAATAATGTAAAGAAAAGACTTACTTCTATACAAATTAAATGATTATTCTCACAATGGAAATTGTCTAATCACAACAACAATTCCATGAAAGGTTATCCATGCTTCATAAGAGATGACTGATCATACATACAAACTGCAAGATGCATAGAAAAAGCATTACACTTGAGAACAACCAAGGGCTAACAAGGGAAGGAGTTAACAAACGTCTGGATTGAAGAGAAAATGTGTAGGGAAAATGTTGAGCAATGTCAAGAGAATAGAGCTTGTAGAACATATTCTTGACCTAATCAAGCTCTTGAACAACTTAAACAAAATTAAAATACTAACACATACATGAGACATGTAATGAACTTCCAATATTTGCTATCTTTTTCATTAATGCAGAGGTAGGTAAAGGAGATATAATAATAATTCTAACACTATTCATAGTCCAGTAAATTATGTTCGTAATTTGTGTTTAATGGACCTTAGTTTTATCATTATACTACCCATCTAATACCATATTTTAATCGGGGTTCAACTATCTTAGATCTAAAGAAGCACCTTTAAGGTAACCATTTAAAGAAATTACACAAAGAATAAAATTAAAACTTTTACTTAAGGAAAGATTAGGTACACTTGTGGGATTAGTTCTCTCCTGATCATTAGGATTTAATGGCACAGGACACAACCTGCAAACACATGAAATGTGGATGAAGATTTATAGAAGTTAGTGGAAATGGTCATAATATATGTGAGGTTTTACAAGTTAGTTAGTGAAAATAAGGTTCTGAGCATATCTACATAAAAATTAGGGACAATCTATTAGATCATCAAAGATAGATGAAAAGAAGTGCAAGAAAGGGAAAGAGGCGGAGCTACATCTCTAATTATAAAAAAAAAAAAATGCACTTAGAAACATAACATAAAAAAGAACCATGACTGATTTTGGAGAATACAAGAGAATTTACCTTCAACCAAGTAGTTCATATACTTGCTGGGACATTAAGAGGATTTGTTTCCCTCTGTAGAATTAACTTCACCCTACAGAAAAAGCTGAGTGTGTGTATGCATGTGGGGTGGGTAGCTAGAAGGAAAAAAATTCTCAGTAAATGCTGAAAAATATCTTTGTGTGTATGAGTTTTTATTACTCAAAATATCATTTCACTTCCTAAGAAAAATATAAGCGATGTTTTAAATTTCAATCTTCACATAGGCTCCCTTATTACTGCACATGCATATCTGAGCATTATTGAGCTCTAAACTATTCAAATATTAAGGATTTAATTAGCTACTCACAAAGGTGGAAAGTTGTTAGGCATGGACATAATCCATCATCTTTTTACATATCACTGTCCTCCCTAGCGCCAGTCTAAGTTGTATAAATGAGACAAAATGTGAATCTTTTATGACAAAGAAAAAGTTTAAGGAGAGGCAGAAATTTAAGGGGAAAGAATGCTTTGAATGTATAGCAAAGTATAACATTTTGATCATTATAACAATGAAACGAATCTTAAGTTTGAAGCATTAATATCATTTACAACATTTATGATCAAGAATGAATGTAAGTAAAGAAAATTTTGCATACCTACAAATGGAACAAAATTTCATGGTTAAGTGGAAGCCTCCCATCAACAACAAGATCCAAATATATATGTATCTATCTCAATCGAGCCTCTAAACCCTTCAGAGCTGTTAATTTTTTCACTAACCTATTATGCGCAAAAGTCAAATTTTAGTGTTATGTCACCATTAAAAATAGAAGAAATAGAGCTTTGAAACCAAATCCACACACAACACAATGTGGTATTCATATAAAGCCATACAAACAAACTAAGCTCAAAACATTGGAATAGAAACAACTTCAAATTATTATGCAGAGCATGGATTCAGGGTATAAAGAATCATTTTTCTACCACCATAGTGAAAAGTTAGCACTTTCTTTCATCTTTGCATATTGGTTTGATGCTTCAAACAATGCATTTATTATATTGAAAAGTGCATTACCTTATTGATCTTCTCTTTGTTTTAAGAATAGTTTAATATTCTCTACTTAATAGGGCCAACCACATGATGGTGAAAGCTCATTTGGCCTTTGTCCCCCCCCTCACATCACTCTCAATTCCCTATACCCAATAATATAACATTAATCATTCATTCATCCATTAATAACATATAACATTCATTCATTAACATATAACATTCATTCATTAACATATAATATTAATTCTTTCAGTTTTTACATATTATCAAAAATATGGTTTTCATAATATGATTGCAATCACTTTTTTTTGTTTCTTTTTAAAGCTAAAAAAGTCTGGTAAAGATGTCGTTTTCTAAATCATCTATCCCCCTTTAGTTATTCTTCCCTCTGCTCATGATCTTAATGTACGCCTAGTCATCTGCTGATGAAGTGGACTCCACTGCAAGGGGGGGTCTTCTACAATAACAAAGAAATGTTTAACTGATATGTTTTATTATTATTGTTATAAGTATTTCATTAATTAAAAGAACATTAGAGTGGTTCTCTTTACTTGATGGGTCCACATCATGTTCCTAAACTTCTGTTATAGACTCATGCTCAACAAGTTGAACACCCTCTAAATCTTGATCTAGAGTTGAAACATGAAAGGTTACAGTAATTAATACACCAATTGAAATTAAATATGTTTAAAAGAACATGAGTGGTCCTCTTTACGTGATGGGGCCACATCATGTTCTTGATCTTATCTAGCTTGATCATGCTCAACATGTTGATCACGCTCTACATGCTCTAAAGTTGAAACACGAAAAGTTATATTAATTAATACACCAATTGCAATTAAATATGTTTAAAAGAACTTTAGAGTGGTCCTCTTTACCTGATGGGGCCACATCATGTTCCTAATCTTCTCTTGCCTAATCATGCTCAACATGTTGATCATGTTGTACATGGTCTAAAGTATCAGGATGCACACCATGACCTTCATCTACGGTTGTGCTCCACCCTCACCGGGTTGCATTCCAATGTCATGTGCAATATTATCATTGCTTGAATGTTTAAAACAAATAGAATGTAATTACTTTATGGTGGAAATTAATATTGAATAGATTGCACAAGTATTCAATTTTAAATAAACTTTTGAGTTTATTTACCTATGTGTAGGATGTGCGTGGAAGATTGTGTTTGCCCGGTCAGACTCTTAGTGTTCTCCATAACCTTCTGGAAGGCAATCTTTGGGTCCTATCTGGGAACTCTATTTGGATTGAGCCCTACATAATATCATGAATTTTGCTTCTATGGTGTGATAAAACTAAAATTATTTTCAATTTTTTATTTGGATACAATATTTCATTTATTGATACTTACAATTTATGCGGCTAATTTCATATAACCACCAAAGCCAAGTTTATGTTGCCCGTGTTTTTCTAGTCTTTCCTTTGTTTCCTTTGATGTGTCAGGAAGCCTATGAAAAGTTTGAAATACGTTAGATTATGTAAAAAGAAAGAGTAATCAGTATATAATTACATTGTTGATAGTATCACATACCTTCCTTCGCCCGGTGGTGTCTTTCCTTTTTTCTTTTCAGCCTTCTCCTTTCCATCTGACATCAGGTCCTTCCACACCCTCTCCAGAATCATGGGGGGACGCTCGTACTTTTTTTTCTTCTCTAAATATGACCTATATTGGTCCCTCACATACTTTAGATAGGTACCATCTTTCTTAAGGACCTTGCTTCGATTGAATGTTTTATCACCGAAGAGCACAACTAAATGATTAATGAGCTCATCTTTTAAATCTTGATTTTGGGCATTCCACCATGTACGTATGGTGGACCCAAAGAGCTCTAATGTAATATCACTTAGATGTTTATAAAAAACATCATTTCCTGCAAAATGATCATGGGATCAATAGTCTAAAAAGAGTGATCAATAAGTAAATTTCAATTGGATTATATGTAATAATAATTAAAATATTTTAAAGTACCTAAGACCTTCTCTATCTTTATGGGAACGAAATCCTCCGTCACCACAAATGTGACTGGAAATATTCTCGTACTAGTAATACGAGAAGATCTAGGAAATGCTGCTAAAATATAACCAGTACTAGTGGCCTCTGCATCCCCAGTACATGTCCTAATGTATATTCTAGCATGTGTTCACTGTTAGAGGGTGCAGTAACGGATGCCTGCATGGTATGTGTTGCTGAAATTTCAGACGACAATATAGACACGAGTGATGGGGTCAGATGATGTGATGTATGTGCAGAAAGATCAGGATGGACACTTGTACCAACCCCTACTCCTTGGGTAGCACTTGCAGTACCCTGATCATGGCCAGGAGCATCATGAGGACACAAAATCTTATAAAAATAACACATATTTTAGTTCATGACATAAAAGAGTATAAAATATAAAACCATGAATGAACTTATGTTATAATTAAAGACCTCATGACAACTTACTTGCAAGTTTTGTGATCTCTCTGTCAATATTTTAACCCTCTCTTATCTCATCTGTTTGAGGCACTATGAATAACAACTTAAGGATTTCTTCATTGCATTTTTTTTGGGTCTTCCTTATCATATTGAGAGGGTTTGTTGAATAAGTGATGTCATTATCACATAATATTGACTACACCTCCCTATTGTTGCTCTTGTCTACTGTTGGTGCCTTTCCCTGATCAGTCAACTGCAACAAGAATATTAAAAACATTATCAAAATTAACCCAATAAACTTATGAAAACAACATAATAATAAAACATTTTGCTCATATCTAATTTGTACAATTACAATGAGGTCCTCTAGGGTAGAAGCGCCTAAAGATACATCGTGATCTGTGCTCTGGGCCAGAGCCTTCTCCATATGATCAATGTCTCATTGTGACAAAAATTAAATATAAAAAAACATTATCAAAATGAAACTAATAGACTTACAAAAAAAAAACATAAGAATAAAATGGTATATTGGAGTCATTAATTGGAGGTTGGGTAAAATGGTACATAGTACATACCACCCCCATAGTAATTTTGTTTGTAACTAAGCGATTCAAATTGTAATCGATTAGCAACTCTTCCCCTACAGTTATTGATTGTATCACACATACGAATACACGGTTTCCCTCGCACACCTCAAATATACAATTGGGTTGCTTATTTGTTGACCTAGGTCGTGTACTATTTATAAACCCTGCAATATTCCCTAATGTTTTTGGCCTTGTGTCAATGTACATAGTCACTCCTTTAATTTGATCCTTATCTTTTAGTTGTATATAATTTGCTGACAGTGCATACCTATGCATACTTCGTGTATCTCTAACCAATTGCATCCAATCTTTGTAACTGTAACAGGGTCCAACATACTCCATCAATTCGGTAACTTTGTCGTAATAGACCTTTATGTCATCCATGCAAAATAGGCCCAAACCATGTAATGACGATGGTGTTATGTGATATATCCTCTCATTGACACAAAAATTAGTGTTTATTGGAGGAAGTTCCTTGGGTACCCATTGTTTCCATAGATGTTTGTACCTCAAGGGCACCTCGACATCACCTATGCTCTCATCATCATAAGAACATAACCCCCCTTCAGCAAGAAAAAATTCCATGTGTTTGCAGAATTTTCTTCTAATCTTTTGACCTCTAGTTGATCTCCCTCTTTTAGAAATACTACATTTCTCGCATTCCTCTTCTCTTCCTGAATTTCCTTCGCTTGAGGAAGATAGATCTAACAAATACCTATTTGGTGGTACCTGCACTCATAAGGATGTTGGATGAAGCTCTTTCATGGTGATGTGATCCTAAGGTGACATTATGATTAATCTATCATTTCATCACTAGAATTACACAGGTTATAAGGTAATCAAGTCTTGATAGATTGCAAGTTATTGTTACTACCGTCCAAATGTGTCCATCACAAATCAAATCTACTTAACATTTTAACTCCCAAACTTTGTAACAAGTGTTAAATGTGACTATGGTCCACTAGTTACACAACCAAGGCCTAAAATGTATTCTCTAATTGTAATCAAAGGACTTTTCCTCTTCATTCAATTAAATAAACTTGAAGGGAAACACCACCAAGTGGTTTATTGGATACCTACATGACTAAAAATAGCAGAAAATTTACATTTAATTTCCATATATCTAAGTGGTTAATAGGGAGGGAGTGTGTACTAGGCCTGGTTAAGTCATCATAAGTTTATGCTTTGGAAATAATTTTTTTTTAAGACATCTTAAATTTTCCTATGTCTAATTGCTAGGAGACTCTTGGTATGTTTTAAGGTAGGATGATTGATGAAAGAGCCCAAAGATCCTTTCTCCATGGTATCCAAGTACGCATAGCAGTGGTCTTCTCTTATACAGTTGAACATGATTTAAATAAATTAGCTAGGAATTATTCATTTAACCTAAGGTTTTCTCATAATGCCGTCATTGGAAAAGTATGATCAAATTCTTCTATTATGAAGAATTAGTCTATGTGCCTCTAGTAATCACTATAAATGTTTGCAAGGATAAAATGACTAATTGCATCAAGTAGGATAAAATCAACTTTGAGTTCTTCAAAGATTATATTCCTCTATTCATAATTTTTAAGGGTTTGGTGTGGAGGAGGTTATCACTACCAAGAAGGGAGGAGACATTTCCTTGTGATGAAACTTCAAAAATTTTCTCTTTGTGTTCCATTTTTATCTTGCCTTATGTCTCTAGTCATCTATGGTGTTTGGCAAAAGCCTAAGGTTGGGGTTTTACCTTTGTCTTCATATAAAACCCTAGTGTTTATCTTACGCCTTGGGTGGGATCTTTGGGACTGTTACTTTTTGGAATATCATAAGGTGGTCCAATTGGCTGGTGACACATGTGCTTTCTGGCCCAATGCTTGTTTTCTCCTTCTTTTTCTATAAGAAGGATTTCAAGGCCAGAAGTACAGGTTAGCAAGTTAGATCTTTTTGGTCAAGTCTAGATGAAGTTGTAGAGAAAATTGTGAAGTCTAATGGTTTTAGGGAAAATGCAATTTAGGTTTTGAGTCATTTTGAAGTAGGTTTTGAATTCATGGGGATTTGACGTTTTATGACAGTACTAGCATTTGAATTGATATGATTAATTCGAACTCATGTCTCTCCATTGTACAAGCATATTTGAATTTTGAATAAAATGATCAAGGGTTGTTTCATTCATCTCATTGTTGTGGTGTGTATGATTCTTGTTTTAGCTTTAATTCAAGGAATTAATTAAAATGCTTGAATGAGATTGTAGGTGGATATGTTTTGTATAAGGATTTGATAAGTAGTGTTGGGTTAGAATACATATTGATAAGATTGTAAAGTAGTGTTATCAAGGATCTTATATGTTATGTGTTAAATCTATCATAAACCCTTAGATGCTTATAAATTTGACTCCTCCAATGGATATATGGCACTGATCTAAGTTGTACTTATTTGTATGGTTTAGTATTTATTTTTCTTTACCTAGATCTTGCTACAAATTGCAAATCAATGACTATCTTATACTGCAAAATGTTGTAGTTATCTCATGCTCCAAATAGTTGATATTATTGATAAATAACCAATTTTATTCAGTATTATCCTATTATGTTGAGCTATTAAATGAGATTATCTATTGTTGTTAATGTTGTTTATGATGATGGTGGAGAGGTTTTAAATGCATTAAGGGATCACCCTCCTAGTTCTTGCAGAGCCTAAAGTGTAGGAGGTCTTTAAAATCCTTGTCAGTTGGTCCAAGTCCTTCAAGCTTCCCTTTATTGGAATTGGCAATTTCATAGGTAGATTAGAAGATCAACCTGCTTATCGTAAAAATAACAAAAAACCTTGCATGTGTTTGTGGTGGAGGTATTAAAGAAGAATTGTATTCCTCTATTTCCATTCATTAGATCTACCTTAGCCTAACATATCCTTGGGCTAAGTCTACAATTACTTCATACTCATGTGATGAAGGCTATGTGTGATGAAATCCTAGACCTCAACTAACATGTGGGTAGATTATGGGAGTTTTTCCAAAACCTAAGGCTGGTCGGTAAAAATGTGAAAGACTAAGCTATTTTTTTTTTGTCTTTTCTTATACCATTTTATGAGAATGGGGGTGCCAAGGTATGAGAAGATCTTTGGAAACTAGGCATGAAAATTGTAGGTTAAAGAGAATGGGGGTGCCAAGGTATGAGAAGATCTTTGGAAACTAGGCATGAAAATTGTAGGTTAAAGAGAATGGGGGTGCCAAACTTATAGTACTCATTGCCGCTTGGTCGTCGATTTTCCCTTAGTGCCCTCAACCTCATCCTCGGCACTGGTATTGACCTTGTTTTCACTCCTCCAAACTCTTCCTCAGCGTTGATATTGACCTTATTTTCACTCCAAACTCTTTGTCAGCACTGGTATTGACCTTGTTTTAACTCCAAACTCTTCCTCAGCATTGGCATTGACCTTGTTTTCACTACTCCAAACTCTTCCTCGGCATTGGTATTGACCTTTCACTTCTCTAATTTGACGAGCTACAACCTAGTTTGGTTAGGTTTCACAGTATGTTAATTAAATTGAAATTTTTGGCACCATTTAGCTAGGTTTTAATATTCTACAATATAGTTAAGTATATATTAGCTATATTTTACATAATAAATAATAGAATTATTAAACTTATTATAATTATATATTATATTCTTTAACAAAATTATTAAATACATATAAAATTATTATAATTAATAATTAATAATAAGTATATTTTTATATAATACAAAATATAGTTGATATAATATATGTTTAATATAATAGTAATATATATTAATATGAGAGAGAGAAACTAAATTTTGATTGGTTGTTTCATGTCAACAATCCAAGGATGGCATGTGTCCTTGGGGAGTTATGCTCAAGGTAGCATGCCATTTAATTAAAGATATGATAATTCTCCTTTAAGACCTCTTCAATGTACCCATTGCACACTTAAGGAGACAAAGATAAATATATGGAAGCAAAAATAGAGAGAGAGGGAGATAATGACAAACATACAAATAGAAAGGGAGACAAAGAGATAAGGATGAATAGATAGAGATATAGGGAGGATGATTGATATATCTCTCCTTGTCGCTCTCTATATCTCCCACTATCTATGTCACTCCCTCTTCTTCCCTCTATCTATTGAGCTATCTCTCCCTCTCCCCCCTTTCTCTCTCATTCACTTCATCTCTCCCTCCATCTCTCCTACTCTATTTCTCTTTTTATATCCCTCTCACTCCTCTTTGTATCTCTTTCTATCTATATCCCTTTCTCTCTCTCCCCCTCTCTATCTCCCCCTTTCTATCTCTCACCATCTCTCCCTCCCTATCCCCCCTATCCATTGACTCTCTATCTCCACCTCTCTTCCTTTCTCTTCCCATTTATCTCCATCTCTCTTTCTCTTCCCATATATCTATATCTCTCTCTTTCTCTCCCCATCTATCTCTATCTCCCCATTTATTAACTAAGAATCCATGCAAGCATACAATAGTATATGTTGGTAAAACTATAATAGTGTTTTATTAAACTATAAGTAACACTTATCTTTCTAATTTCAAGCCTTCTTATAAAAATAGTGTTTTATTAAACTGTAAGTAGATTATTGCCACCACTCTTCATTCAACATGAAATGCCAAATGTAGCAATTATTTTGTTGCTTTTGTCAAGTTTCATTAACCAAGCTATTTACTGGGTTGAATAAATTTGTGTTATGACCCTTCATCTCTTTAAAATAATTAGACAATATTATTGAGATCTGGAAGGGGAGAAAACTAAACTCCTTCAAAATAGGGGTAGTTGTGGGTTTGTTGGTTTTCTTTGTATAATATATACTTAGTTCCTCTAGGATAAATAAGTCACTTTAGATAATTTTCTTAGTTGTGTATCCTAACTAATATAGAGTAAGATTTTTCATTTTAATTGACTACTACATAATAGTTTGTGTTGAAATAATTGTGTCCATTCTTTGTAGTTTTTACATTGGAATACAAATCATATTTAATTTCATGCCAATATACTTCTTTCATAAACATATTTGTTTGAAATAATTGCTTCATAACCCATCTAATCAAATCATAATTAACCTATCAAAAAGGAAATAGGAATTCTCTAAAGAAAATAACACTTGACCCAATCATAAGTTTATGGCCTTCAAAGAAAGGAGTGATCCACCTTAGCAATAACAACTACCAAATTTAGACCTGGGTATGTGCAGGATCATGATGGGCCAAAAAGTGGCATCATGAAAAAAGTAGCATTTTGAACTTTCCAACAAATGTGAAAATCTTGAGTTGACTTTTGTTTTGGGTTGGGTGTCAATACATTGCTCCATAGCAATGCCCAAGCCAAAGTACTACAAATCAGATATCCAATTCAAATCAGATATCCGATTTGTTTTGGATATCCAATTCATGTCTAATATCTGATTTGAAAAACATTTTAAAATGTAATATTTTGGTGCTATAAATCGAATATCCAATCTAAATCATATATCCATTTTTTTCACACATATACCCAAGAGTAATTAGGAGGTGGAGGGTGGGAAAGAGAGAGAGAGAGAGGGAGAGAGAGGGAGAAGGGAAAGGGAGAGAGAGAACGAGAGACCAAGAGACAAAGAGAGAGGGAGAGAGATAATTAGGATGGGGAAGGGAGAGAGAGAGAGAGAGAGAGAGAGAGAGAGAGAGAGGGGGAAAGGGAGAGAGAGAGAGA